>VMDO01026227.1:0-20899 GCA_007922755.1 Pedetes capensis | reverse complement strand
TGACGACACCTAACAACAACAACAATAGCTTTCAAGATCATAGCAACATGCAAATCTCACAGTATGGCAAACTGACAGACATGTGGGGGCACATAACCTAGAACTGCTAAAATAACTTTGAAGAAGGACAAATTCCATATGAATTTTAGATCATTTTTTCTATTTCTCTAAAGTCTGTGAATGGAATTTTAATGGAGACTGCATTAAATCTATAAATTGCTTTTGGTAGGATAGCCATTTTTACTATATTGATTCTACCTATCCAGGAGCAGGGAAAGTCCTTGAAAGTTTTAGTATTGTCTGAGATTTCTTTCTTTAATGTTTTGAAATTTTCCATGTAGAGATCTGAAGGGACTTTGGTTAGATTGATTGCAAGGTACTTAATTTTCTGGTGGGCTATCATGAAAGGCCCCCACATGTCTGTCAGTTTGCTGCACTGTGGGGGCTTGCCTGTTGTGATGAGGCTGAGAGCTCTGCCACTCTAACCTCGGACATGAGCAAGGTTACCCATGGTGGACAGGTTTTCAGCTGAGCTTCCAGACTAAGACAGACTAAGACCAGTATCTATTAACTTCTTAATAAAAAAGAACATCCATATGTTACTCAGAAATAAAAAGGAAAAACTACTGATTCACTCAAAAGCATGAATAAATCTCTAGAGCATTATGTTCTGTGAAAGAAGTCATATACACAAGTGGACTTACGTTTGGTTTTAATCTGGAGAAGGTATAATTATAAAGACAATTCACAGATTAGTAATTGACAAGGGTTGACCAGCAGACTAACTATAAAAGGATACAAGAGAAGTTTTTAAAGTAGTGGGAGCTTCTCTGTCATGAATATGTTGAGAAACATACAACAGAACACATTTGTCAAAGCTCAGCCAAGTCTGCACTTAAATTGTATATGGATTTTTACCTCAATAAAGAAGAGACAATATAAAGAGTGGAAAGGAGGGGGGAACTAGCAGAGGGAAGCAAAGATTGGGGAAAGTGAGATGGAGAGGAGAATCAATGTAAACAATATAACTTCATGAGTACCTTGGAAAAATGGGCAATATAACCCAAATATGCATTTCAATTTTACTACATATTAGTCATAAGGCTTGGTAAATCTTTTGAGTCAATAAAAGTGTAACCAAAAATAATGTAACAAGTGCAAAATGGGAAAAGCTAACACTATATTATTCTGTACCCCATCATCATTTACCAATAAGGGAGAAAAAATTAATTTAAACTGAAATTTTGTAAAAATTTTCTAGATCTAAACCTCAGCAATATTTATACATAAGAATTCCCAAGAGTTTTTGACTTTTCATGTGTCTGCTGTGGTCCTCTTCAAGACAAGATTACAGAAAAGATTTTATTATTGTTGTTTTAATTTGTTCTATTTTTAAATTAGCATACAGTATAATGAGCATCATTACTAGATTTTCATACAATTATACCATGTGCTTTGCTTGTTCACCCCCTATTACATCCCCCATGTTGCTCCCATACTCCTCCCTTTGTTCCCCACCTCCCCACAGGAAAGATTTTAATTCAAAGCAATGGAGACCAATCATTTATTTTCTTCATGTTAGAAGATGAGTGGTTTCTGTTCCTGTCCTTATTTTTCACATCTGTGGATATCCAAATAAATGGATAGACAGCCTATTTCATGTTTTCAGACAGTTGGAATCTTTTGCAGATATGTGAGTAGAATACTGGGGTTTAGGACTTCACAGGACTTTTGATCTAGAAGGAATTTTGGTCATCAACTAATCCAAAGTTTTCACTTGGTAGGAACTTCAAATCTAGATGGGTTAAAAATTATGCTCAAAGTCAGATTGTTACCAGAGTGAGCACCAGGGTCTTCCTGGTTCTGGTGTGTAATGTCCCCAAATTCAGGTTCTTGGCTAAACAGATCAAAGAATTGAGTATGAGAAACCACACAAGGCATGCAAATGTGGAAGATTTATTTAGAACATTGATAAAAGCAAAATGGTGAAGAAAAGTGCAAGTAAGAAGGGAAGAGCAGAACCTCTGATGCACAGAGGGAGTCCTCAGGAGAGCAGAGTAACCCACACTTGTTCTCTGGATAGGAGTATATATAGTGTCTGGGACTGCATTGGCAATCCCAGATTGGATGGTGCCAGGATTTTGCCCAATGACATCACTGATTGGGCCTTTCAAACTTGAGGTTCTTTGCTTTTTGGTTGGCACTGTTAGGTCTTTGGTTGTTCCCCAAGTTGGCACTGGCAGGCATTTCCCTCCCCCTAGGGGCAATATTTCTTTTGTTTTTTACCCTGTGACAGTTGATAACCAGTAGAAAATAAACATTGTCACCTTTCTTGGTAACCTGGCTAGAATTTTTTTTTTTCTGCTAGGCCCTTACAACTGCCACTGGCTCCTGAGTCCTCTTTCTCTCTGGCTGCCCTTTCAATATTGCTGATTATTTTAATAGCTTGGTGAAAAATGCAGGTCTGCATATTTATTTCCTGACAATTTTTTTATTGTATTCTTTCACCAAATATACCTACTTTTGCCAAACTGTAGTGGCTGCAATTCTTCCTTCAGCCCTATATTTATTTCTAAGTGAGGTGAAATTATATAAGATTAACCATTATGAGGGAAGAGGGTTTTTACATCTTTTTGTTGTTGTTGTTGTTGGTACTGAGGGTTGAACCCAGGGCCTTGCACTTGCATGCTTTGTAAGTGCTGTACCACAGAGGTGCACGCTCAGCCCATTTTTTATTTTTTGAGACAGGGTCTTGCTAAATTACACAGATTGTCTCTGGTCTTGAACTTGTGATCGTCCTGCTTCTGCCTCCCAAGTCGCTGGGATTAGTCATGCGCCACCTCATCTGGGGTGAGGGCTTTTAAATCTTTTTGACTTAAGATAACCTCTACCAACAGTGAATTTATTTTTGGTCTTCTGTATTCATGGTACAGTTGTGAAGTGGGTAAAGGCTGCTCTGACTTCCCACAGGTAACTATCAAACATCCACTTTTGTGGTGTTCTCCTGGTCTAGGCTTTCAGGACAAAGCTGGGTTGCTCTCTATCTTGTCCTTTGCAGTCAGTGTGGCCTTTCCTGGCTCCCTGTCATTTGGGATGATCTTACTTTTTGGAAAATATTTGTCTAATATCTCAGCTTTATGGCAGTAAAGTTATAAACAAACCAATCCATACTATTTTATGGATATAAGAAAGGCTAGAACACAGGGATCCTCATTCTCTTCCCCTTCGAACTTCTCTTTCATCAGAAGCTGTAAGTACATTTTAATATTGGGAGAATTTGAATATTTGTGTTGTTGTTAGGTGCCCTTGAATCGGTGTCCAACTCATAGCCACCCTGTGTAAAACAGATGAAACACTATCATCATGCTTCTCTGCTATTCATATGGTTTTCAATGGCTGATTGTATTTTGGGAGTGGGTTGCTTGGTCCTCCTCCCAAGCCTACAGT
Organism: Pedetes capensis; assembly: GCA_007922755.1. Classification (NCBI taxonomy): domain Eukaryota; kingdom Metazoa; phylum Chordata; class Mammalia; order Rodentia; family Pedetidae; genus Pedetes; species Pedetes capensis. The sequence continues at coordinate 17,452 of VMDO01026227.1, read as the reverse complement.
ACCTAGTGTTCCCAGGCATCTCCCATCCAACTACTAATCAGCCCAGACCCTGTTTAGTTTCCTGGATCTGACAGGATCAGATGCCACAGTGGTACAGCTACAGGCTGAAGATGTGTAGTTCTTGACTTAACTCTGAAATGCTGTCTTATACTAAACACTCAGGAGGCAGTGCCTATGTGCAGGCTAAACATTTTTCCTTCTTAATCTTTTCATGCCTACAGCTATAGCCCTGTGGCATCGAATCCCGTCAAATCTTCGAAGCTAAGCAGGGCTGGGCCTGGTTAATACTTGGATTGGAGACTGCCTGGGATAAACAGGTGCTGTAGGCTTGAGAGACAGACCTGGCAACCCACTTCATCAATCCACCATTGAAAACCCTATGAACAGCAGAGAAGCACTGACAATAGTGTTTTTCCCCCTGTTGTGTGTAGGGTCGCTATGAGTCTGATACTGACTCCACGGCACCTAACAACAACAATAATCTTTTCATAGGTTTCTTGGATTTAGATATAAGAATTACATAGTCCACTGTAGGGACCCTTCTTTGCAATCTCTCAAACTGAATGTTTTTGTCTTCTGCCATAGGAGTTGCCATATTGACAAGGTTCTGATTTGAAGGCATCAGTAAATGCCTGACAATTCACTATGTCTGCTAACTGAATTGGATCTGGGGAGATGAACAGGTGACCTCTTGAACTACTGGAAGTGGAGAACTAAAACCATCTTTTTTCCCCAAGAGAAAAGCTCAAGGGGTGGGAGCCCCTGCTCATTAATCCAAAAGGAATGTGGACCTCAAGTTTAGGAAATTTAGAAAATTCACCAAGTGGAAATAAAAGTACATCTCTCTAATCTTTACATCCATATCATTCTCATTTGTTCTAACTCACATTGAGCTATCAAATTTTGTGGCAAGCTATAAACTTGTTGAGTCATTAGCCTGCCTGGTTAATGGAGGAAAACTAAATTCCTGTTCCTGCATAATGACACTTATTCACTGTAGACATTTGCATCACTGGGAAATGATAAAACCTCATCCTTCATAATGAAGTTCTAGGATGATAAAAAGGAAAATATAGTGTTGTGGGACAACTATGAATATAAAACAAGCTTAATAAAGAAATAGTGACAAATTATATTATGCAAAATGTAATGCAATAAAAAACGTTACTAACTCATTGGAAATGTCATAAATAATCCAAATAGTTTTTGACTGTCAAGGCCCTGAAAAATATATCCTTCTAAAAATGAGGTGCAGAAGAGATGCCAGTTTAATTGCCATCATATTTTGACAAGCTTGGCGATTCCTGTATCTGGCTTATTTGCTAAATTTAGATATTTGTTCATGATGAAATGAAAGGAGGAGCATGTTTAACCCATTCTGCCATTCTGTTGTTTATCTGGCAGGAAAGCTGTCTGCATTCTTCAGCTATAGGATGGCCAGTTTAGTTTTAAATACATGTTTGGACAAAGTTGTAATCAGATGAGGCAAATGCATCTTTACAAAGTGGGCAAACTTTCATATTTTATATTCAATCCCTGAAAAAAAATTATCAAACTTATAATAATACTAATAGTTAAGTAGCAGGTTTTGCAGAAATTTTAGGCAACCTTTCTTAATCAATTTGACTGAAACTCTGGCTTAGAGTTGAGGGGCTTACATGTTAGAAGGTAACTATTTATCTTCTTATTGAGTATTTTCCACAGAATTGTCTACTCTTGTCACCATTTGATAGCTTACATATTTCTTTCTTCTGATTTTACTCAAGAAGAATATTCTTTGTCAGGCATGCAGCCATCATGCATAGGTTTATTTTTTTCTTTCCTTTTCTCTTTTCATCTTCTATGTTTGGAAGAGGAGACTAGGATTTAGCTCAGTTGGTAGAGCGCTGCTCGGCAGTCTCTGAGGTCCCAAGTTCGATTCCCAGCACCGCAAAAATGGGAGAAGGATGTGGCAACCCACTCCCAAGGAAATCCTGAAAACAATCTGCCATTGAAAACCCTATGAGGATTGCTATGAGTCAGACATGACTCGATGGCACCTAACAACAACAACGTGTTTAGAAGACTCTTAGTGCGTAAAGGAGCAGCTCAGAAGTAGAGAGATGACTCAACATCTGTGATATTTTGAAAAGCATTTTTGTTTTGCTTCTGGATCATCAGGAAAGGAAATATTCACTAACCCACATTCCTACTTTCATTTGCCTAGGACAGGGCTCTCCTGCACTAGCCAAGTGGAGAGTGACCACAAAGACCATCTTTTCATGCTAATCAGAATGTAGAGAAGAGAAGAAAGAAGAAAGGACTCACTATTTACCTTATGGTGCAATGCCTTTGTTCTCCTACAAATTTTCTATCTTAGTAGGTTTTGTAAATAAACATTTGACTTTCCTAGAGCTTTTCAGTTCTGAGGTATGATTGAGGGTTGAGATCAAATGATGTGAGTTTTCTACAAAAAATATTCCATTGCTCATCCATAATAGTTTCTATTCCCGCTGAGCCTTTTCAACATTTCCCTCCCTGCAATCCCAGAAACTTCCATCAAGTTCTTGGAGTTGCCATGTAAGATGTAATCAATTTGTCATTTGGTCCTAGAAGATAGACTGTAATTCCAAATCACATATAATTCTCTGTGAAACCCTTGGGTTAGCATTGACATGTGTATAGTCAATGTATCATTGCATAATAATATTTTGTTCAACAGCAGACCACAAACATCATGGTGTCCCATAAAATTATATCAACAAGTGACATTTTAGCCATGATGTTTGTGCAAGTATAGGCTGAGGTTCACATAATGAAATCAGCTAGTAACTTATATCTCAGAATGTGTCTGTATTATGACACATGACTTTGTGTGCTTGTGTGGGTGTATATGTGTGTGTGCGTGTGTCTATGGATAGATATACACACAAAAATATATGTATGTATATGATCTAATGATACATATGGTATTTATGGTATATGTGATATGAGGGATATATGATGCTATATACGGCATAGCATATATATCTCATTTTTATTTGGGGGGACCATTGATGTGTATTTCTCAAGAAACAATTTAAATTTTCTTGTTGCATGTTCCACATTTGTTTTTAGTTCTTCTAAAATATTTCTAGAATTATTCACATTTCCATGTAATTTTCTAGGAAAATTGTCAATGACAACTACAAATTATGATATTACTTCAGAAAACTCAGAAATTATTCTGGATCAATTTTTAATCAAAAATAATAGATGCATCATTTTCTTGATTATGTGACTATTATTTAGCTACTTAATGAAAATGAAGAATTAAAATTAAAAGCTTCTATTTTGTAAGAGACATTGTTAGAAGAAGAACTAGACAACACACAGATTAGGAAAATTATTTATAAAACACTTATCTGATAAAAGATTTGTATATCCAAAATATACAAAGCACTCTTAAAACTCAACAAGAAAACAAAAACAAAAACAAAAAATGGGTAAACATGCTGAAAATACATCTCAGTAAACAAGGTATATGCATAGCAAATAAATGTAAAAATATGCTAAACATATTTTTTCATTATTGTTGTTAGGTGCCATCAAGTCAGTATGTGACTCATAGCGACCCTGCGTACAACAGGTGAAACACTATTGTCAATGCTTCTCTGCTGTTCATAGGATTTTCAATGGCGGATTAATTTTTGGGAGTGGGTTGCCAGGTCTGTCTCCCAACCCTACAGCACCTGGTGCTTCCAGGCGGTCTCCCACCCAGGTACTAAAAAGGCCCAACCCTGCTTAACTTCCAAGATCTGACAGGATTGGATGACACAGGGCTATGGCTGCAGGCAATTTTTCATTAGGGAGTATCAAATTGAAAGTACAAGGTACCATTATATATCTATTGTTGTTGTTGTTGTTGTTGTTGTTAGGTGCCACCGAGTTGTGTCTGACTCATAGCGACCCTCATAGGGTTTTCAATGGTTGACTGTATCGGGATTGCCTTGGGAGTGGATTGGCAGGCCCTTCTCCCATTTTTGCAGTGCTGGGAATTGAACTCCAGTCCTCAGAGACTGCAGTGCAGAGCTCTACCAACTGAGCTAAATCCCAGCCAAACAGTATTATTAATGCTTCTCTGCTATTCATAGGGTTTTCAATGGCAGATTGATTTTTGGGAGTGGGTTGCCATGCCCTTCTCCCAACCCTATAGCACCTGTTGTTCCCAGGGGTCTCCTATCCAAGTACTAACCAGGCCCAACCCTGCTTAGCTTCTGAGATCTGACAGGATTGGCCACCACAGTGCTACGGCTGCAGGCATATATCTATTAGAAGGGCCAAAATCCAAAACATCTATGTTAGCAAATTCTGGCAAGGATGTGGAGCAACAGGAACTCTCATTCATTGCAGGTAGGAATGCAAATGGTGCTATCACTTTGGAAGGCAGTTTAACACCTCTTGTGAAGCTAAACATAGTCCTAGCATGGGATTCAGCAATTTCCTTTCTACATATTTACCCATACGGGTTGAAATTTTATGTCCACATAAAGACCTACACACAAATATTTATAGTAGCTTTATTCACGGTTGCCAGAAGGTGGGAACAATCAAGATGTCCTTCAATAGGTGATCAGATAAACAAGTTATACTACACCCACAAAAGTGATATTATACAGTGCTTAAAAAAATGAGTTGTCAAACCACAAATATACATGGAAGAAACTTAAATATGTACTACGGAGTGAAAGAAGCTAATCTGAAAAGACTATGTGCCATATGATTTTAACAAAATAATATCCTGGAAAAGGCAAAATTATAGTGACAATAGTCCCAGAGCTTTGGGGGAGGTCCTTAAAATTATAGGATTAGGGGTCCCAGAGCTTTGGAGGAGGAAAAGAGTGATAAATAGATGGAGCTGAGGGGATTTTTCCCCCTTTATTGGTAAATGTTGGTGGGGTACAGAATAATACAGCATTTGCTCTTTCCATTATGCAACTACTACAACACTTTTGGTTATACTTTCATCAACTTACAAAGTTCATGGAGCCTTTTGTCTAATATGTAGTTAGACACATATGCATATATAGGTCATATTCCCCTATTTTTCCATACACTCGTGAAGTTGCATTGTTTACATTGAGATTAGTCTCTCCCTTTTTATCCCTTTACATTGTTTTTCCTCCCTCTTCACTTTCCACAACCCTCACTCCCCTTGCTAGGCCTCTCCCTCCTTCTTTCTACTCTATATTTTCCCTTCTTTGCTAAGTTAAATACTGCATTTTTATATATCTACTCATGTAAAGTTCTTTTCCTTCCCTTAAGTAAACTTGAGTCTGTCCCCACATATGAGTGAGAACATAGGGTATGTCACTTTCTAAGCCTGGGGTCATTCACTTAAGATGGTATTCCCCAGTTCCATCCATTTTACTGCAAATGACATTATTTCATTCCTTTTTATTGCTGAATAATATTCCATTGTGTATATGCACCATAATTTTTTTATTCATTCTTCTTTTGATGGGGATCTTGGTTAGTTCCATATCCTTGCTAGTATGAAGAGAGCTGCATTAAATATGGACATGCAGGTGTATCTGTAGTATGATGACTTGTCTCCTTTTGAATATATTCCCAGTAGTAGTATAGCTGAGTCGTATGACAGCTCTGTTTTTAGTTTTCTGAGGTATCTCCATATTGATTTCCAAAGTGGTTGAACTAATTTATAATCCTATTGATATTATAAAAGGATTCCTTTTTCTCTGCATCCTCACCAGCATTTGTCATTGTTTGTTTTGTAGATCTTGGCCATTCTTGCTGGGGTTAGATGGACTCTCAGAGTTGTTTTGACTTGCATTTCTCTAGGGGATAGGGATATTGAGCATTTTTTCAAGTGCTTCTTAGCATTATGAACTTCTTCATTTGAGAACTGTCTGTTCATTTCCTTTGCCCACTTGTGGATTGTGTTATTTGCTGTTTTGGGATTTGCTTTCTTGAGTTCCTTGTAAATTCTAGAAATTAGTCCTCTGTTGGATGTGTAAGATGTGAAGATTTTCTCCTATTCACTGGGATCTTCCCTAACTCTGTTAATTTTTTCCTTTGTGGTGCAGAAGCTTTTTAATTTCATGTAATCCTATTTGTCAATTGTCGGTGCAATTTCCTGAGCAGTCAGAGTCTTGTTATGGAAATGCTTTCTTATGTTTATGCATTGGAGTGTGTTTACTCTCTTTTCTTCTAGTAGTTTTAAGGTTTCTGGCTTTATGTTGAGGTCTTTTATGCATTTTGAGTTGACACTTGTGCAAATTCAGAGGTACAGGTGTATTTTCATTTTTCTGGAGATGGATATCCAATTTTTCCAGCACCATTTGTTGAAGAGGCTACCTTTTCTCCATTTTGTGTCCTTAGACCCTTTGTCAAAGATCAGGTGACTGTAGTTTCATGAGTGTATCTCTGGATCTTCAATTCTGTTCCATTGGTCTTCAAGTCTACTTTTGTGCCAGTCCACATGATCAAGTAAAGTTCATTCCACGGATGCAAGGCTGGTTCAGGACATGAAAATCAATAAATGTAATTCAACATATCAAAAGACTTGCAGATAGAAATCACATAATCATCTCAATTGATGCTGAGAAGGCCTTTCACAAAGTGCAACAGTCATTCATGCTAAAAAATATAAAAACACTGTAGAAGATGGGCATAATAGGGAAATACCTCAAGATCATTAAGGTCCTTTATTATAGACCTAGAGGCAACATCATATTACTGGGCAAAAATTGGAAACATTTCTTCTGAGACCAGGAAAAAGACAAGGATTTTCACTCTGTCCTTTTTTATTTAATATTGTGATTGAAGTCCTATTCAAAGCAATCAGACAAGAGAAATAAATCAAAGGAATACAGATAGGCAAGGAAGATGTCAAATTATCACATCATGGACAACATGATCCTTTACCTGAAGGATCCCAAAATCTCCTCTAGGAAACTCTTAGACCTAACTAATTCCTTCAGCAAAGAAGCAGAATACAAAATTAATACTCAAAATCAGTAGCCTTCCTTTACACCAATTATGAACAGAAAAAGAAGGAAATTAAGCAATAATCACTTTCACAAAACCCTATCGAAAATTAAATACTGAGGAACCAATCTAACTAAGACTCTGTAGCTCTCTATAAGGAAAACTTCAAAACATTAAAGAAAGAAATCATAGAGGATAGTTGAATATGGAAGGACCTCTCTTGCTCATGGATTGGAAAAATCAACATTGTAAAAGTGGGCATACTGCCAAAACAATTTGCAGATTTAATGCAATTTTGATTAAATTCCCAATATCATATTTTGCAGAAATAGGAAAAATAATCCAAAAATTCATATGGAAACACACAAAAATATCACATATAGCCAAAATAATCTTAATCTGCAGAACTGGTTCAGATGGGATCACAATATCTGACTTTAAACTACACTACAGGGTATAGTGCCTGCAGCGGTAGCCCTGTGGCATCAGATCCCGTCAGATCTCGGAAGCTAAGCAGGGTCGGGCCTGGTTAGTACTTGGATGGGAGACTGCCAAGGAATACCAGATACTGTAGGCTTGGGAGAAGGACCTGGCAACCCCCTCCCAAAAATCAATCTGCCATTGAAAACCCTATGAACAGCAGAGAAGCACTAACAATAGTGTTTCCCCTGTCGTACGTAGGGTCGCTATGAGTCGGATACCGACTCGACGGCACCTAACAACAACAACAACAACAACAGGGTATAGTACGAAGGGATATTTTAGGGCACTTCAGCTATTCTTTGTAATACTATGATGGCAGCTACAGGACATTACCGATTTTTTAAAACCTGTAGAATTGCACAAAACAAAGAATGAACCCTAATGGACTCAAGTTGACAACAACATATAATATTGCATAACTATTTGTAATAAAGACCCATAATAAGGCAAGATGTTAATGTTCATGGAAACTCTAGATGAGTGGGGAGCAGTGCTCTATGGGATCTGTACTTTCTATTCAATTTTTCAGTAAAGCTATAATTCCTCTAAAAGTAAATCCATTAAGAATAACAACAAACCAAAGTAATTGTTGCATTAAGTTTTCTTGATGTTGTTCTTGTTGTTAGGTGCCATCGAGTCGAGTCCGACTCATAGTGACCCTATGTACAGCAGATTGAAACACTTCCTGATTCTGTGCCAGGCAAAAGGTCTTATGTATGTTTAATCCCATTGTTGCAGACACTGTGTCAATCCATCTAGTGGAGGGTTTTCCTCTTTTGTGTTGACCTGCCACTCTCCCAAATATGATGTCCTTCTCCAAGGATTGATCTCTCCTGCTACATGGCCGAAATATGTAAGATGGAGTCTGGCCGTTCTTGCTTCCAAGGAGCACTCTGGTAGCACTTCTTCTAGGACAGATTTGTTGGTTCTTTTGGCAGTCCATGGTATATTCAATAGATGTCTCCACCACCACAATTCAAAAGCATCAATTCTTCTTCTGTCTCTTTTGTTCAATGTCCAGCTTTCACAACCATATGATGCCACTGAAAATACTATGGCATGAGTCAGTGCACCTTCATCTTCAATGTGACATCTCTGCTTTTCAGTACTCTAAAGAGATCTTTTGCTACAGCTTTTCCTAGAACAATGCATCTTTTGATTTCTTGACTGCTGCTTCCACGGGTGTTGATTATAGAGCCAAGCAAAGTAAAATCTTGGACAACCTCAATCTCTTCTCCATTTATTGTGAAGTTGCATGCTGACCCAGTCATAAGGATTTTTGTTTTATTGATGTTTAGTCACAACCCATATTGAAGGCTATGATCTTTGATCTTCATCAGTAAATGTTTTAAATCCTCTTCATTTTCAGCGAGCAAAGTGGTGTCATCTGCATGACACAGGTTGTTAATGAGTCTTCCTCCAATCTTCAGGCCACGTTCTTCCTCATAAAGTCCAGCTTCTCAGATGATTTTCTCAGCGTATAAATTGAAGAGATAGGGTGAAAGTATACAGCCCTGACGCACACCTTTCTCAACTTTAAACCACTCAGTGTTTCCTTGTTCTATTCGAACAACTGCCTCCTGGTTCATGTACAGATTTCTCATGAACACAATTAGGTGTTCTGGTATTCCCATTTTCCAAAGTGTTATCCATAATTTGTTGTGATCCACACAATCAAATGCTTTTGCATAGTCAATAAACATAGATAGACATCTTTTTGATATTCTCTGCTTTCAGCTAATATCCACCTGACAACAGCAATGATGTCCCCAGTTCCCCGCCCTCTTCTGAATCCCACTTGATTTTCTGGTAATTCCCTGTCTATATACTGCTGCAGTTGCTTCTAAATGATCTTTAGTGGAATTTTGCTTGTGTGCAATATCAATGATATTGTCCGATAGTTTGCATATTCAGTTGGATCCCCTTTTTTGGGAATAGGCACAAATATGGATCTCTTCCAGTCAGTTGGCCAAGTAGCTGTTTTCCAAACCTGTTGACATAAACATGTTAACACTTCCAGTGCTGCATCTGTTTGCTGAAACATCTCTATTGCTATCCCATCGATTCCTGGAGCCTTGTGTTTTGCCAGTTCTTTCAAGGCAGCTTCCACTTCATCCTTCAACACCATTGGTTCCTCTTCATATGCAACCTCTTGGAATGGTTGGTCATCTACCAATTTTTTCTTGTATAATGACTATGTGTATTCTTCCCATCTTCTTTTGATGTTTCCTGCATCATTTAATATTTTCCCTGTAGAATCTTTCATTACTGCCACTCGAGGCCTGAATTTTTCTTCACTTCCTTAAGCTTGAGAAACACAGAGCATGTTCTGCCCTTTTGATTTTCTGCCTCCAGCTCCTTGCACATGTTATTGTAATGTTTGTTTTTGTCTTCTCAAGCTGCCTTCTGAAATCTTCTGTTTAGTTCCTTAACTTCATCATGTCTTCCTTTGGCTTTAGCTGCTGGATGTTCGAGGGCAAGGTCCAGTGTCTCTTTTGACATGTAATTTGGTCTTTTCTCTTTTTCTTGTCTTTTAAAGAACTTTTTGCTTCCTTCTTGAATGATATCTTTTATGTCATGCCAAAACTCTTCTGGTCTCCTATCATTTGTGTCTCATGCATTAAACCTATTTTTGAGGTGGTCTCTGAACTCAGGTGGGATATACTCAAGGTCATACCATGGCTCTTGTATACTTGTTCTAATTTTCTTCAGCTTCAGTTTGAACTTGCATATGAAAAGTTGATGGTCTGATCCACAGTCAGCACCTGGTCTTGTTTTGACATTTTGTACAGGGCTTTTCCATGATCACTTTCCACATATATAGTCAATTTGATTCCTGTATGTTCTGTCTGGTGAAGTCCATGTGTATAGTCTCTGTTTATAATGTTGATAAAATGTATTTGCAAAGAAAAGGTCATTGGTCTGACAAAATTCTGTCATGCGATCTTGTTTCTGTCACCAAGACCATATTTCCAACTACTGAGCCTTCTTCTTTGTTTCCAATCTTTGCATTCCAGTCACCAGTGATTATCAGTATGTCTTGATTGCATGTTTGATCTATTTCAGATTGCAGAAACTGATAAAAGTCTTCCCTTTCTTCATTTGTGGCCTTAGTGGTGGGTGCATAAATTTGAATAATAGTCTTATTAACTGGCCTTCCTTGCAGGTGTATGGATATTATTCTATTACTGACAACATTGTATTTCATGACAGATCTTGAAATGTCTTTTTTTATGATGAATGCAACCCCATTTCTCTTGAGTTTATCATTCCCATATAGTAGTATCATTCCATATAGTAGACCATATGATTGTCTGACTCAAAATGGGCTATGCCGGTCCATTTTAGCTCACTGATGCCTAGAATGTCAATGTTTGTGCGCTCCATTTCTCTTTTAACAATTTCTAATTTGTTAAAATCTAATTTCTAATTCATACTACGTACATTCATGTTCCAATTATTAATGGATGTTTACAGTTGTTTCTCCTCATTTTGAGTCATGCCACATCAGCAAGTTGAGCACCCTGGGGTTTTACTCCATTTCTGTCATCACGGTAGACTCTCCTTGGAGGAGGCAACTCTTCCCCAGCAGTCTTTTGAGTGCCTTCCAACCTGGGGGGCCTCATTTTCTGGCACTATATCTGACAGTGTTTCTTTGCTATCCATAGGGTTTTCAATAGCTAGTTGTTTTGGGAGTGGCTCGCCAGGTCCTACTCCCTAGTCTGTCTTAGTCTGGAAGCTCAGCTGAAAACCTGTCCACCATGGGTAACCTTGCTCATGTCCGACGTTACAGTGGCAGAGCTCTCAGCCTCATCACAACATGCAAGCCCTCACAGTGCAGCAAGCTGACAGACATGTGGGGGTTTCTTGATGTTAGGATTATTATTTCATCTATTTATCTAATATGATATATTTTATTTTATTTACCTAGGGTATCTTGGTTTATTTTTTAACAAATTTAGATGAACAAAACAATATATTTTTTAGCATTATTAAACACTATTTATGTATTCCAAACTCTGTTTTTGTTGTTGTTAGGTGCCCCCTAGTCAGGTCCAACTCATAGAGACACTCATGTGGTTATCAATGGCTAATTGTTTTGGGATTGCTTCAGGAATGGACTGCCATCTCCTTTTCCTGTTTTTGAGGTGCTGGGGATTGGATCCAGGTCCTCAGAGAGTGCAGAGCAGCACTCTGTCTACTGAGCTAAACCCTAGCCCATTCTAGGCTCTAAGAATTTTAATTCTAATTACTTGTAGTTTCACATATCCAGTATACAACTGTGATAATATGACTTAGGTACTTAAAATATTTATAGGGAATATGAAATCAGAAAATATCAAGTAACTGTAGTTGAGTTCACCCTTTAATTTCTTGTCAAATTGAGAATTATCCTTACTGACTGATGCAAATGGATGTCCAGTTACAAGGGATTGATTAGAAATCATTTAGTATGAAATTCTGTGTTGGGTAACTGCTGTCCCAACAAAATTATAGTGTTAGCTGAGACCATGGCAATGCTTTGATCTTCAAGGGGTTTGTGAAAATTATAATTCCCCATGCCCTGCAATAAGTGTTATAATAATTGTTTGTTGGATAACAGTACCTAATACTTGAGTGCTTACTCCACAACAAAGGGCTTGGCATGCATTAAAACCTAAATCTTCACAACAGTCCTGTAAGATAGGTTGTTTTATTACTCCCATTTGACAGATGAAGAAGCCAAGTCAAGCAGGTTAAGTAAGCTTGCCCAAGCTTTCTGAGCTAAATGGAGGGAACACAAATTTGAACTTGATGGACTTTAGCACACATGCTCTTCTAAAGAACAGGAAGTGTGGACCATGTTAAAGTTGATTTAAAAGCTATATAGACTAGTTTGTCTTTTAACTTTGGACATTTAGTGTTCACAGCACTTAGTTTTAGATTCTCTGTGCATCTCCGCGTACAAACCCAATGTGGGAAGAGAACGGATTTCTTGAAAGAAATATGAGTTTGCAAGATATTGCTGAAAAAAGACAGCAAGATTGTCAATTAGGTAGACAAATGTGGGAATCATGAGTATAAAAATACAAAAGAAACTACTTATTTGCTGGTCAACAATACCATTTTTGGTTGATAATTTTAAAAATGATTCACAGTCAATTTTAGTTTTCCTAGTTCACTCTTTGCAAACTGCTATATATTCTAAAATTTTTCCAGATTGTTAGTTGTATATCAAGTGCATCTGGCAGAGACCTTTTCATAAAACTGAAGAGACTGAAATTTTTTCCCTGATAAATTGAAAGAAACTGAAAAACAACTGGGAACAAATATTGCAACTTTTTTATTGTCTAAAGTTTGCAGAATTCTAAATGTAATCTTCTCACCACTCCTGGCAGCATACAAAGCATGCACTGAAATGAGAGGAAGGTGGCCACTATAGAAAGGATTAACGATCCTATGAAGTCAAGAAACAGCATTATCTTTATGCAATTTGTTTCAATTTCTTGTCCTGAAATGTGTAATGAGATAAAGTTATACATATCAACTTCTTATAATTTACTTGAACTGAGTTATAAGAACTTTAAATGGCAGGAAAATGCGGAACTATAAAGATATCAAGCTGTTTTACGGAAGACCTTTACCATATATTTTAAAACATAGGATCACTACTATTAAGAAGGAATTTGAACTTGAAGACTATAGGATTTTCTCTCCTCTTTTGAGAGTGTTGGGATGAGAACATTCTAAATATTAAAGAAAGTAAGTGTTTAGAACGCTCAACAACACAGAAGTAAGATCACAGCAGGTTGGTGAATGAAGAAAAGACAATCTCAATTTAAGGCTGTTTCTCCACTTGCCACACAAGACCCATTCTAGACTTGTTTGACTGTAATTTTTATTAATCATTCTTTGTGTTCCTAGTACAAGAGACTGTCATAATACACTTACCATAATATGCACTCATAAAGAATGCTACATAAAACTACCTGAGGAGAAACAGAAAAATTGCTTGGCATGCGATAACATAAGGAAAGGAAAAGTCTTATTACTGGACTCCTGAATTGATGTTTAGAATTAAGTAAAGATCTCTTTTACTATATATTCAAAAACAAAGTAGGATTCTAACTACAGAATTTGACCCACAGGACTCAGTAGTGGTAAAACTTAAGGCACTATGTGTAGTAAATTTAGACAGACTCTCAATGGTATGATCCTGTGAACAACTGGAAAGGAGGAAAAAGGAAAACAGAAACTTGATAAAATAAATCAAATTGTTCCAAAAGAATAATAGTGCTTGCATCAATGGAATTATAGAAGTACACTGGACAACCACATTTACTCAAAGCTTACCATCACTTACAAAATTATATGGAACTATATATAATATCCATTTGTTTACATATATGTATATAAATTCCCAATGGTGCCATGAAAGAAATTAAAGAGATAAGTGTGAACATATGAGAGACTGGATTCATGTTTGAAACATTAGCCCCTATGTTGTGAGTCAAGTCCAATTCATCTATGTATGCACAACAGAACAAAACATTGTCCAACACTGTGCTGTGCCTGGTACTGTTGTCAGTGCTTCTCTGCTGTTCATAGGGTTTTCAAAGGTAGGTTACATTTGTTAACTTAATACTATATTTAATCAGTGTCAACATTCTGATTCTTCAACATGCTTTCCCACTGAGTAGTATGATCCACTTTTCTCATGTGTAACCGGAAACTAGGAAACCTATGAGTTGTCCCAATTTACAAGGCTGGAGTGACATTTTCCTGGTTGACTGAATTGTCACAACTTAGTACTGGCATGGCAGCTGCCCCTGTTCTATCTCCCTGGGGTGTCTGAGTCTCTTAACAGATTTCTTGACTGAACCTGCCACAATTTATTCACTACAGGTCTAAGTTCTCTATAATGGCCAATGCTTTTGTTCAAGAGCTGTTAGAATCTCCTGTTTTTCACAGCTTGCTTTTTTTTTTTTTTTAACATCCACACAGCACAGTAAAATATAAGGACTGGCTGTTGTTACCACTGGAATGCTTATAGGACCTCCACACAGAGCATATGGGCAGCACAGCATCTGTTGGAGAGACAACTCTCCCTGTGGAGGAGACCAGGAGGAAGGGGCACTCCATTTGGTGGAGGGGGTGGCTTCTGCTCTTACTTCTAGTTCTCTGCTATTTCTCAAGTCTTTTAAATAGAGTCAGGGCTGTGCTTTACCAAGGAATCATGTTCATTAAACTGTGAAAAGCATTAAATACACTAACTCAGATACCTTGCATTGTGAATAAGCTGAAGTGTTAGAAGGATCAAGTTGTTTCTTGAGACAAGTGCTGATGAACTAAATAACCCATTTCTCTAGCTTCATTCTTTTTGCTGCTGTTTTTATGAAACAAATGTAGTAGATAGCATATAATGCTTTGGACTGTGTATTATGATTTTTACCTACTTAAAACACTGAAGTGATCAATTGTGTATTTTTACCTGTTTCAAAATGAGTGTAAGGTTTTCTACACTGTTCTCAGGCAGATTCTAAAGTTTGAATACCCATCCTGGATGACTACGTGTCCTATAAAATGATTATTGTAGCAACTGTCTGACTGCTGACAATATCCACATTTTACCCTGTATCTAAAAAGAAACACTGGAAAGGAAAGTACTAGAGATTTTTGCTGTGGCTTTAGAGCCCCTGGCAATTTGGAATCCCTAAGTTGACTGTCACCTCTACTTCTTTTTCTCTTCCAAAATGTATTCTCACTGGGTTCTGTTGTGACATGTGCAATATCATCTTAATCTCTACATCACCACTTCTAGCATGAAAACTTTGCTCTTCAAAGAGAAATAACTACATTGTTATTGGAAACAAAATTATATTAGCTCAGAAAACTGAGCCTCATGTGCCTGCTCTGGTTTATCAACATTAGAGAAAAATCAGATATTGGTCATTCTGATTTGAAATGAGATTGTTTCAGTAGAGAAAGATTTCAAGACATGCCAGAGAAAATGTTCTTCTTGTTAATATTTTCTTATATTGTAAAATAAGTTCTACTAAGAAAAATATAAAATATTATAGCTTCCCACATTTTAACAAAACATTGCAAATATTCTGATGTGATAAAATGCAGTTTTCATCATATCCTAAAGAATAGAAGACACTCATTAAGTGAGTGAACATCCAAATATGACCAACAGGTTAGTGTTGTATTTCTGTTTGAGTTTGCAAGCCTCCACACAATATCTGATATGTAATAGATTCTTGTTAAACCTTTATTTATCTAATTTGAAGTACTGAAGATCAAACCCAGAGCCTCATGCTAGGTATGCATGCTAGATAAGTGCCCTACTGTGGAACAATATCCTTAGCCCTTTATTAATTTTTTTTTTGGCAGTACTAAAGGTGGAACCCAAGGCCTCATGCTTGCATGCTTTGCAAGTTGTGTACCACTGAGCTGCACCCCAGTCCATTATTTTATTTTTGAGACAGGGTCTTGCTAAATTATGAAGACTGCCTCTGGTCTTGAACATGGGATACTCCTGCTTCCACCTCCCAAGTTGCTGGGATTACAGGTATGTGCCACTGTGCCTGGCTTGCCCGTTATTAAACCTTTACCAAGTGATTGATGATACTCAACTTCTCAAAAGAAAAAGCAAATATCATGAAAATTAGAGATGCAAAAGGGATCATAATCACTGAATACAATGAAATACAGAAAATGATCAGGAAATACTATGAGGAATTGTATTCCCCAAAATACAGAAGATATGGATAAATTTATTAACACAAATGATTTACCAAAATTAGCCCCAGAAGACATATGTGACCTAAACAAACCCATTCCATATGCTGAAATAGAAAAGGAAATAAAAAGTCTCCCAACAAAGAAGAGCCCAGGACCTGATGGGTTCACAGCAGAATTCTACCAAACTTTCAAAGAAGAATTAATACCTTCTTCCTCAAATTATTTCAAAAGGTAGAAAAGGAGGGAACACTTCCAAACTCATTCTATGAAACTATTATCACCTTGATACCTAAACCAGGAAAGGGTACCTCTAAGATAGAGAGTTATAGACCCATTTCCCTTATGAACATAGATGCAAAAATTCTTAATAAAATCCTGGTAAACTGAATTTAGCAACATATTAAAAAGGTTGTTCACCCTGACCAAGTGGGATTTATTCTATAGATGCAAGGCTGGCTTAACATATAAAAATTGATTAATGTAATTCAGCATATGAAGAGGCTTGCAAACAAAAATCATATGATCATCTCAATTGATGCTGAAAAGTTCTTTGACAAAGAACCCATTTCATGATAAAAACCCTAGAGAAGATAGGCATAACAGGAAGATATCTTAACATCATAAAGGCCATCTATGACAGACCTACAGCCAACATTATATTAAATGGAGAAAAACTAAAACCATTTTCTCTAAGATCTGGAACAACAAAAGGATGTCCACTCTTTCCTATCTCATTTAACATTGTGATTGAAGTCCTTGCAAGGGCTATCAGACTAGAGAAAGAAATCAAAGGGACAAAGATAGGCAAAGAAGAGGTTAAATTATCCTTATTTGTGGGTGACATGATAGTTTACCTAAAGGACCCCAAACCTCCTCTAGAAAACTTTTAGATGTAATTAACTCATTTAGCAAATAAGCAGGATACAAGATTAACACTCAAAAATCAATAGCCTTCCTTTACACCAAGTGTAGGCAGGAAGAGAAGGAAATTACAGCTACAATCCCTTTCAGGATAGCCCACAAGAAAATTAAATACCTTGGGATCACTCTAACTAAAGACCCTGCAGATCTCTACAAGGAAAATTTCAATGCATTAAAGAAAGAAATTGCAAAGGATACTAAAAAGTGGAAGGACCTCCCCTGCTCATGGATTGGGAGAATCAATATTGTAAAAGCTAGCTAGCCTACCAAAAGCAATCTATAGATTTGATGCAATCCCTGTTAAAATTCCAATGACCGACTTTACAGAAATAGAAGAAATTATCTAAAAATT
>VMDO01026226.1:0-27032 GCA_007922755.1 Pedetes capensis | reverse complement strand
TTATCCATTCTTCTGTTGAAGGGCACTTTGGTTGATTCCATATCTTTGCTATTGTGAAAAGCACTGCATTGAACATGGAGATGCAGGTGTCTCTATGGTATGATGACTCATCTCCCTTTGGGTAAATTCCCAATAGTGTTATACATATTACAAATAAAATATTATAACATTAACTTCCTTTTCAAATTTCATATGTTCATTTAATACATATGATATAGTCACTTAAAGATCAAGGGTTATAAACAGTTAGTTATAAGATTTCCACATTTTATGGAGTGAAAAGATATCAATTTTAAGCAAACTGAAAAGCCTAGGACATGTTAACTTTTGAGTAGCCATGGAAAATGCAAAAACTAGAAAACCATAACATCGTTTAAAATGTGATATTAAAAAATCTAAATAATTAATTTAAAAGGCAGGAAATGAGAAATGGAGGAACAAAAAAGTCGAGGATACAAACAGAAGGCAAATAATAAATTAGTGTTAAACCAATTTTTCAATAATTAAATTGAATATTAAAAAACCAAACAATCCAATAAAAGACCCAGAAAGTCAAAACTGATTAAACTACTCAACTCTCTGAGCTATATGCAAGAGATGCATTTTATAAATCAGGCATCATGGTGAATACCTTTAATCTCCTGCAATTCAGGAGGGTGAGTCAGGAAGGTCAAAGAAAATTTAAAAGGAGATAGCAGTGCAGCTCAGTGATAGAGCACTTGCCTTGCATGCACAAAACTGTGGGTGCTTCAACACCCCCAGTGCTGATGGTTGAGAGAGAGAGGGAGGGAGTGAAGAAGGGAGGGAGAGAAACAGATACATTTTCTATATAAAGAAAGATTGAAAATAAATGAATAAAATATGTATCATGCAAGCAATATGCATTACAAAGCTAGTGGATTTAAGGTAAAAGAATTATCAAACATAAGTTGGACATTTAATAGTGGTAAGAGTCAGTTCATGAGGAACAGCAAAGAAACCAAGACACAATTCCATTAACTTAGTTAAAAATTTTAACACTGCTCTCTCAGTAATTAGTAGTAATAAGAAAAAAATGACAATGATAATGATGATGTGGACATCATTATTATACTGTCTAACTGATCATTGCCTATCTTAGACTTATAGAGCATTATATGCAACCATTACAGAGTATACACTCTTTGCAAATATGCATGGTACTGAAGACACATAGAGTGTGTTCTCTAATATGAACAAAAGGAAATCAGAAATTCAAAATAATAGGAAAACATAAATATTTGAAAATTATGGCAAATAATCTATGGATCAAATAAAAATTACAATGGAATTAGAAACTACTTTTAAATAAATGATAAAATACAACATATCTAGTTTTGTGGGTTACAGCTAAAATGGTACTTAGAAGGAAATATATAGCTTTAATCTAAAATCAGTAGCCCAATATTCCAGACAGACAGCTTTGTGAAAAGACTGGAAGGGCATGAGGTCAGAAAACATGCACGTTCCCAATTAGGAGGAGCACCATGTATTCAGTTAAGGAGTTTGAAATTTACATTGAATGGCCTGGAGAGACATTGCAGTATTCTAAGCAGAGAAGAAGCAGGATCAGATTTTTCATTTTGAGAAGATTATTCTGAGAGCAGCATGAATTATAGATTCATTGTAGAACAGTGTGGAGCAAGGATAACATATAACAAGTCATTGTAATTATCTAGAGATAGGGAGGACCACAAGATATCCACTAAGATGCTGTCAATTGAAACCAAAAAAGTCACTGATGAATATATTATTAAGGAGGCAGTAGCTGTAGGATTAAATGACTGATTATATTTGGTGATTTTTTTTTTTTTAGAATTTTGTATTCTGTTGATTTCTACTCTTTCTTATTTTCTTCCTCTTTGTTTGTGTTGGATTTATCAGTACTTTTCCCTTTTTCAAAACAATTCTGACTGGACTTTTTAAGGTTGAGTGTGGTTTTTTTTTCCTAGAACATTGTTCAATTATAAGAAATTCAAAACCAGTGGTAAATGGTGGCCTGAGGAATTATTTTACTATTAAGAACACTGAAGTCTTCTCTCTTGTCAAAATGTCCAAGTAAATGGGATTTCTGTATACAACACAATCACAATGGTACACAAAATGAAGAATCACAATACCTGGCAGTTACTCATTTATGCCACCTGGAAGGTACTGATATTCACAGCCTTAATCTAGCCATCATTTTCCAGAACGTTTCTATTTCTGACATGGATTTTATCTGCCTTGTGCATAGATAATATTCTTTTACTTAAATATCTACTCTAACTAAATATCACCTAGTAAATTGTTGAATTCTGTGTTTTGAGATATTGGTTAATTCAACTTGTATTTCAATTTAGTAGCGTCACAACTACACAAAAAGAAAAAGAATGCATTGTATTCTCATTAGTTGGAAAATCACCTGTCAGTTTTTTTAATTGGTAAAAGGATCATAAGAAAATAATTATAGAGCACTTATTTGAAAAATTCTACCTGTTCATAGGAAATGAGCAAGTATAGGAACTTGTTTTTCCAAGAGCCTGGGGAAAAAGTATTCAGTAAAAATATCTCATAGTACTATTCCACAATAAATTCATGATTCTGTACTAATGAGAAAAAGAATGATTATACTTCCCAATAATTTTTCACTCTTCATTATATTTTCTTTTACTACATTTGACATTGTTGATCAAATCCTGTTTTTGGAACCTATACTCAAAAAGGTTTTCTTAATATCTTTTTTAACGTCCCTTCAGTTCCTTGTATTGTCCTCTTGCTCTGTTCTTTCCTACTCTTACAGTTTCAAACAATTACTCACAGATATGCATCTCGTAAGCAAATCTCCTCAAGTTTAAAACCACTGTATTCAAATGTCTGGTGGATAACTTCATATGGATATTCTACAGGATCTCAATTCAATTTGTCAAACACTGAAATCACACAGAATCTTTTCCCTATGAACTCTCTGCATTCATTTAATTACTTTGTGGAACTATTTATTTATTCTAAATCTGTGAGCCATTTAGAAAGCCCCCATCACCCTGCAATTATATGTGTATATATGTATATATACGTAGATATTTGTTAGGTGTCCTTGAGTCTGGTCCAACTCATAGCAACTGTCATAATGTAGATTACCACATCCTTCTCTTTTTTTTTTACTATTTCTTTCTTTCTTTTCTTTTCTTTCCTTTTTTTTTTTTTTTTTTTTTTTTTTTTTTTTTTTTTTTTTTTTTTTTTTTTTTTTTTTTTTTTTTTTTTTTTTTTTTTTTTTTTTTTTTTTTTTTTTTTTTTTTTTTTGGTGCTGGAGTTCAATCCTGGGTGCTCAGAGAAGGTAGAGCAGCACTCTACCAACAGAGCTAAACCCCAGCCTATATATGTGTGTATGTGTGTGTGTATTTATTGAAGAGCAAATAACACATATAGATATCCATAAAATTCGCCTTTTTTCAATTTAAATTGATCTAAATCTGTCTATGGCACAAAGAATGCAGTCCTGTTCATGACACTAAGTTAGCTCAAGGGAAAAATTTAATAATGAATGATGAGTAAAGAAATAGAAAATATATGAAGAAAAATTTGCAAACTGAAAACACTTTTAATAATATAAGCATAAGAGGCAGGATCTGAATCTAATACTTTTTCCTTATATAAGTCCTTATTAAATACTTGAGATTTACTAAGCACTCTTTTTTAATATTAGAAATCTACAAATGAGAAAGGTAAAGTTCATGCTCATGATATCCTCATATTTTATATATATAAACTAATTTCAAAACAAGGACACAAGATATAATGATATAAAATGAGACAGTTATAAATATAGAATTAGGATTTTTTAAATCAGATACATCAAAAGGAGACATTTGTCAGGACATGGAATTTGACTTGATACCTAAATGTTGACAAGGAATTGGCCTTGAAGCTGAGTCACCCTGTTTTAAGCAGATGATTAACCAGGAAGGCTTATAAATGAGAATGATTCTAGAGTATTTGAGAGCAGAAAAAGGGAAATGATAGCTGCAAAGTAGATGAAGAAAAATGGTGGGATATAAGCTCAGTGAAGTAATATGACATTCACCTGATGTAGAGTCTTTCTGACCTTAGTAAAACAGATAGTGTAAGATTATGATGTTGTACCCCTTCTCTAGCAGAGGAACACATCATCTTTCTTTTTTCTTCCAATAAGGTGTTCTTTATTTTTTGTTTTCAACATTATAAAAGCCTTGTTGTTGTTGTTAGGTATCACCAAGTCAAGTCTGACTCATAGCGACCCTATGGACAGTAGATCTAAACACTTCCCAAATCGGTGCCAGTCACATGATCTTATGTATAAGCCAATTGTTGCAGACACTGTGTCAATCCATATGGTGGAGGGTTTTCCTTTTTTTTTTTTTCTGCTGATTTGCCACTCTTCTAAACATGATGTGTTTCTCCAGGGATTAGTCTCTCTTGACTACGTGTCTAAAATATGGAAGACACAGTTAGCCATCCTTGCTTCCAAGGAGTACTCTGGTTGCACTTCTTCTAGGACAGATCTGTTGGTTCTTTTGGTAGTCCATGGTATATTCAGTAGACATCTCCAGCACCATAATTCAAAAGCATAAATTCTTTTCCTGTCTCCTTTGTTCAATGTCCAGCTTTCTCAACCATATGATGTGACTGAAAATACTGTGGCATGAGTCAGGCACACCTTCGTCTTCAATGTGACATCTTTGCTTTTCAATACTTTAAAGAGATCTTTTGCCATAGTTTTTCCTAGAGCAATGTGGCTTTTGATTTCCTGACTTCTGCTTTCATGGGTATTGATTATAGAACCAAGCAAAGCAAAATCTTGGACAACCTCAATCTTTTCTCCATTTACTGTGAAGTTGCGTGCTGACCCAGTCGTAAGGATTTTTGTTTTGTTGATGTTTAGTTGTAACTCATATTGAAGGCTATGATCTTTGATCATCAGTAAATGTTTTAAATCCTCTTCATTTTCAGCAAGCAAAGTGGTGTCATCTGCATAACGCAGGTTGTTAATGAGTCTTCCTCCAATCTTGATGCCACGTTCTTCCTCATAAAGTCCAGCTTCTCGGATTATTTGCTCAGTGTATAAATTGAAGAGATAGGGTGAAAGTATACAGCCCTGACCCACACCTTTCTCAACTTTAAATCAGGCAGTGTTTCCTTATTCTATTTGAATAACTGCCTCCTGCTTCATGTACAGATTCATTATGAGTGCAATTAGGTCCTCTGGTATTCCCATTTTTCAAAGTGGTATTCATAATTTGTTATCCATATAGTCAAATGCCTTTGCATAGTCAATAAAACATAGATAGCCATCTTTCTGATATTCTCTGCTTTCAGCAAATATCCACCTGACATCAGCAATGATGTACCCAGTTCCCTGCCCTCTTCTGAATCCAGCTTGATTTTCCACAAGTTTTCTCTCTATATATTGCTATAGTTACATTTGAATGATCTTTAGTAAAATTTTGCTTGTATGTGATATTATTGATACAGCTCCATAGTTTCCACATTCAGTTGGATTCCCTTTTTTGGGAATAGGCCCAAATATGGATCTGTTCCAGTCACTTGGCCATGTGGCTATTTTCCAAATCTGTTGGCATAAACATGTTAACACCTTCAGTGCTGCATGTTTGTTGAAACATCTCTGTTGGTATTCCATCAATTCCTGGAGCCTTGTGTTTCACCAATTCTTTTAAGGCCCCTTCCACTTTGTCCTTCAATACCATTGGTTCCTCTTCATATGCAACCTCATGAAATGGTTGGTAATCTACCGATTGCTTTTTGTATAGTGACTCTGTGTATTCCTTCCATCTTCTTTTGATGTTACCTGCATCATTTAATATTTTCCCTGTAGAATATTTCACTGTTGACACTTGAGGCTTGAATTTTTTTCCTCCCCTCCTTAAGCCTGAGAAACACAGAGCATTTTCTTCCCTTTTGCTTTTCTGTCGCCAGCTCTTTGCACGTCATTATGATATTTGTTTTTGTCTTCCCAAGCTGCTTTTTGAAATCTTCTGTTTATTTCCTTAACTTCATCATGTCTTCCTTTTATATTACCCGCTCGATGTTCAAGGGCAAGTTCCAGAGTCTCTCTTGACATGTAATTTGGTCTTTTCTTTTTCTTTCTTTCTTTTTAATAACCTTTTACTTTCTTCCTTAATGATATATTTGATGTCCTGCCACAACTGGTCTGGTCTTCTATCATTTGTGTCTAATGCATTAAATCTTTTCTTGAGGTGGTCTCTGAACTCTGGTGGGATATACTTAAGGTTGTACATTGGCTATCTTACACTTGTTCTAATTTCCTTCAGCTTCAGTTTGAACTTGCATATGAGAAGTTGTCCCAGCACCGCAAAAATGGGAGAAGGACCAAGGCAATATCAAAACAGTCAGCCATTGAAAACCCTATGAGGGTCGCTATGAGTCAGATACCGACTCGATGGCACCTAACAACAACAACAACAACAACATGAGAAGTTGATGGTGTCACTGACAATCAGAATCTGGTCTTTTTCTGACATTTGATATGGAGCTTTTCTATCATGTCTTCCACAAATGTAGTTGTTTTGGTTCCTGTAGGCTCCATCTAATGAAATCCATGTGTATAGTCACTGTTTATGTTGGTGAAAAAAATGCATTTGCAATGAAAGGTCATTGGTCTGACAAAATTCTATCATGCAATCTCCAGCATCGTTTCTGTCACCAAGGCCATATTTTCCAACTATTGAGCCTTCTTCTTTGTTTCTAACTCTTGCATTCCAGTCACCAGTATTTATCAGTATTTCCTGATTGTACATTTGATATATTTCAGATTGTAGAGGCTGGTAGACATTTTCCTATCTTTATTTGTGACTTTAGTGATAGATGCATAAATTTGATAAATAGTCATATTACCTGGCCTTCCTTTTAGGTATATTGATATTATTCTATCACTGACAGCATTGTATTTCAGGACAGATCTTGAGATGTCTTTTTTGATGATAAATGCAACTGCATTTCTCTTTAGCTTGTCATGCCCAGCATAGTAGACCAGATAATTATCTGACTCAAAATGGTCCTTGCAGGTCTATTTTAGTTCACTGATGCCTAAAATGTCAATGTTTATGTGCTCCATTTCTTTTTTAATGAGTTCTAATTTTCCTAGTTTCATACTATATACATTCTATATTCCAATTATTAATGAATTTTTACAGCTGTTTCTCCTCATTTTGAGTCATCCCACATCAGAAAATGGAGGTCCCTGTGGCTTTACTCCATTTCTGTCATCAAGGTAGACTCTACTTTGTGGAGGCAACTCTTCCCCAGTAGTCTTTTGAGTGCCTTCCAACCTGGGGGACTCATTTTCCAGCACTATATCTGACAGTGTTTCTTTGCTATTCATAGGGTTTTCAATGACTGGTTGTTTTGGGAGTTGTTTGCCTCTTCCTATTCCCTGGTCTCTTACCCTGGAAGCTCAACTGAAACCTGTTCACCATGAGTAACCCTTCTGGTATCTGTGATACTGGTAGCATAGCTTTCAGCCTCATCAAAACATGCAAGCCCCTATAGTGCAGCAAACGGACAGATGTGCCTACTTTTTAAAAATTAAATGGAAAGACAAGCGAACCAGCTAGATTTACAAGCCCATCTGTGTAGTTTCTAAGAAGGAACAATGTTAATTTAAGTCATGTTCCTAATCTTTTCATATCCTTGACTTTTTTCTCATACATTAAAATTTATTTTTCTTCTTTCATTAAGATTTCTCCATGGTTTTCCATTATAAATATTTACCTTTTTTGAAAGATTTATAATTCTTTTTATCTGAACTATAAGGAAATGATTGATAACTGCTTAAGGTGCTTCCAATCCTATCATATATATTTTAATAAAACCCAAAAACGAGGTAAAGGAAAATTATTCTTATTTATAGAAAATTATGCGTGTTTCTTAAGTGATGGTGGCTTCCAAAAACCTTTCTGAGTCTCTTTTTACAGTCAGAAGCTTTAAAGTAATTAGAGTAATAAATGTTGTGGCTGATATGTGCATCAAAATTAAACCATGTTATCATGGATTATGACAGAAACGAACATTAAGTTAATCATATATTTTTGACAATGTTTATATATACTGTTTTGATAAAGTTTCCTTCTCATTCTAGTATAGAATTATTATATCCAAAGCATAGATTTTTTACACTTAAAAAAATTCTAGAACTGCTTTAAACAAGCCAGAGATGTCTCAAGGAATTAAGTGCTTTTTGGTTTCTAAGCAACAGTGGAAATGTAGGAGCTCTAGTTGAGTATCTAAATTTGATCATTTTCTCTGAATCTTTTTGCAAAGTACTATGGTCCTTGAAGTATCCTATTTGATATAACCTGGCATCCAAACAAAAATCACCTTCTACTGAAAGAGTGATTTGAGTAAATTACTGGGAAACCTTAAGATTTGTAAGTAAGAGATTGTGTGTGTGTTTAATTCAAGCCACAGTCATTAAGATTATATATCACACAATCCAATGTTAGTGAGATGTGGATGCTGCTGAGTCCAGATGTCCTTAGTAATTTGCTGAAATGTCTCTAACTCAGCAGTTTAGAAATTCCTTGCTAAGAATACAACTCTCCTTTATTTAACAGTCCTCTCTCATTTCTCCCTTTTATTTGAAACTCTATGAATAAAATATATGTAGAGAAAAACACATTCACAAATCTCCATGAAGGACAATTACAAGTTAATTGATTTACACATCCTTCATTGGGCAAAATACTGCACCCCAAAGGTCTGCCTGGAAGGTAACATGATAAAAGAAAATACTGTAAAATATCCAATAAATTGAAAAGGGTAGAAAATAAATACTAACTAAAGTAGTCATATTTTGAAAAGATATGTGTATAGAACTCTTTCAAATGTAAAGCAGTTCCTTTTTATCCTTGATTACTCCTTCTGGGTGCTAGTAATCATCTGAATAGCAGTTATTGCTTCTTAATAATGACCATTACAGTTCTCTTGTTCAGTTCTTCTATTCTAAAGCACAATGTTCAGAATGTCAAGGTTGACTATGTCATGAATTATTCAAAATGATCAGCTTCTATGTTACCATTGAAACCAGTTCACTGAGAAGCTCAGCAGAATATGTCTGAAAAGATGCCATGATTCTGATTTTGTTTCTTTTCTTTCCTTTATTTATTTATTTATTTTTCCTAGCAATGATATTGTAGAAAGGAAAGATACTGGGGCTCAGAATAGATGGAGTTTTTTTTTTCTTTTAATAGAGTAAAGCTTTCAGCCACTAACACTATAAAGCAATGAATGTGGATTTTTATATAAACAATCTCACGGCTAGATACCCATGTTTTTCCTTCCCAGAATTCCCTTTTGGGCAGGGTATCCTGGCAGTGTCTCTATATGACCATTTTCTCAACCAGGGGTCTGTAGTGACAGTTCCAGCCTGGGCAACTAAAAAAAGCACTTACTGAAAAAGAAACCATTTCCAATAAAAGCAACAGGATTTGAGTGGACTGGGCCAAGCTAATTTCTGTTTTGTATAACTGCTCAGGTTCCAACAGTTATTTTTTATTTTCTTTTTTCCTAATAGATTGAAAGGCTCCTTTTTACTGCTGAGCTATAGCAATGCAATCCAGTGAAAATAGCCAAGTGTCTTTCTGAACAAGCTTATAATTTCCTTTTCTGTTAAGGTTATTTTGGAAATAAAAGAAAGTTATATATCAAAGTAGTAAGTCTTTTTTTTCCCCGAGTCCTTCAATCCCAATCAGTCCTGTAGTTTTTAATCCAGTCAATTTGATTAAATTCAATTTATTAAATTTTATCAAACACTAATATCTAGGTCTTAACTAAGCATAAGATCTACTCCTATATTTGTTCATATGTTTTGTAAAACTCAGATGGAAAACTTAATTTGATTAGATTAAAGAAAAAATAAAGTTTAAAGTCAGAAAAAATAGTACCCTATAAAATCAGATTTCTGAAAAATATCTCTGAAGTTGAGGCAGAATTTAATAGTGAAGATCCAGGAAGGCTAAAATGTTACCTCAACTTAGAGAACAGTATCTGGTGTACCTATCTTGTCTCCTAAATTACAGTAGATTTCTTTTGTCTCCAGACCAAAGACTTTGAATAGGAAAAAAAATAGCTTAGACACCTGTCTAGATTTGCAGGTACACATTCAGTGTCCCAGAAAAGGGATTGATTAGTTTATGTCATCAGATCAGGTGCCCACAAAATTTAAGCCAGCAGGCAATGAGTCAAGCAAGAACATTGTAGCTCCCAGAAGGAATTTGTGATTGACAATAAGGAGTGACACAGTTCCTCAGAAAGAATATTAGTCAGTTACTAAGATGTAGCAAAAATAAAGGGATAGAGGTCCATGATGACTTAAATGATTACCATTTTAACTAAATATATATTTGAAGTATACTTTTTAAAACCAAGTCTTGTTAAGAAAAAACTGAAAACTCGATCAAATCAGCAACCAAGGATAGCTTTCTCTATTGTTGTTGCTGCTGTTATTAGGTGCCCTGGAGTTGAGTCATAGCAACACTGTATACAGCAAAAGGAAACACTCCCCAACACGTTACCAAACCCATGACCTTTTTTACGTAAACCTAGTGTTGCAGAGGGAGACAACCTGGCAATCCACTCCCAAGGCAATCCCGAAACAGTCAGCCATTGAAAACCCTATGAGGGTTGCTATGAGTCAGATACGGACTCGATGGCACCTAACAACAACAACAACATTGTTGCAGACATCGTATCAATCCATTTAGTTGAAGACCTTCCCTCTTGTTATTGACCCAACACTCTCTCAAACATGATCCAGGGATGGGTCCCTACCGACAATACGTCCAAAATACCTAATACATAGTCTAGCCATCCTTTCTTTGAAAGAACACTGTGGTTGCATTTCTAGGACAGATCTGTTAGTTCTTTTGTCAGTCTATATTATATTCAATATTCATTCCTAGCTCCATAATTCATCAACTCTTCTCCTGTATCTCTTATTTAATGTCCATCTTTCACAACAATGTGATGCATCTGAAAGTACCATGATATGAATCAGATGCACCTATGTCTTCAATGAAACATCTTTACTTTTCAACACTTTAAAGAGTTTTTTTGCAAGTGCATTCACTAATGCTATGTCTCTTTTGATTTCTTGACTGGTGCTTCCATCGGTGTTGATTGTAAAATAATGTAAAGCAAAATCTTGGACATCCTCGATGTTTTCTCCATTTATCATTAAATTGCTTACTGACCCAATTGTAAGGATTTTTGTTTTTGTTATGTAGAAGTGCAATTTCTACTGAAGGCTGTGTTATTTGATCTTCATCAGTAAATGTTTCAAATCCCCCTCATTTCAGCAAGTAAGTTTGTATCATCTGCATAAGGCAGGTTGTTAATGTGTCTTCCTCCAATCCTGATTCCTTGTTCTTCTTCATAAAGTCCAGATTCTTGGACTAATTGCTTAGCATAGAGATTGAAGAGGTGGGGTGAAAGGATATATCTGTCTGTTGAAACAAGCTTGATTTTCAATATATTGTCAATATATTCCTGCAGTAGTATTGTCAATATATTGGTGTCAATATATTGCTGCAGTAGCTTTTGAATGATCTTTAGCAAAATTTTACTTGTGCATGATATTAATCATATTTTTCTATAATTTTTGCATTTGATTGGATACTTATTCTTGAGAATAGGCACAAGTATTGGTCTCTTCCAGTCAGTTGGCCAGATGGCTATTTCTCAAATCTCGTGTCATAAACACTGAGCTCCTCCAGTGCTGCTCTTAGAGAGTCTAGTTTTGTCATTATAATATACTTCAAGGCTCAGCTGACAATTATAAGTATGAATTTTTAAGGTATTGCATCTCATTATTTGGATTATACCGCTACACGTTCCAGATACGTTCATGAAATATATAACCACAGTGATTCTATCCTCTCAAAGTGTTGTCTCTAGGTATTTCAGAAATAACAATTTTAGTAACACATTGATAACATTAATTATCAGATAACTATCTCTTAATTGTGTTCCTTGGGATTTACTCTGCTATAAATTATTTCATATTGTATATAACAGTAGCTTCCAGGCTATGTTTTTCTCTGATTGACTCCATTTTATAAAACATTTGTTGTTGTTGTTGTTAGGTGCTGTCGAGTCGGTATCCGATTCATAGCGACCCTCTGTGCAACAGGGGAAATACTATTGTCAGTGCTTCTCTGCTGTGCATAGGGTTTTCAATGGCAGATTGATTTTTGGGAGGGGGTTGCCAAGTCCTTCTCCCAAGCCTATAGCTTCTGGTTTTCCTGGGCGGTCTCCCATCCAGGTACTAACCAGGCCCGACCCTGCTTAGCTTCCGAGATCTGACGGGATCAGATGCCACAGGGCTACGACTGCAGGCTTTATAAAACATTAGTGTTCTCCATTTTGGGTACAAATGATGGGGCAGCATGACTCTATCTGTTGTGCAAGTGAAAACACCCTCATCCATTTAGCACACACCATGAGGCTCAGACAGATGAATTACCTATTCAGATAAAATATAACCACCCATGAACTTATCATATTAAATCAGGAAAATGTGGACACATGGATGTATCAAACTCATATTAAAGAAAACCACATCCATGAGCTTATTGAACACATCAGACCAGAATATGATGCAACCCCCTTGATCATATTAAGGAAATATCACCCCAAATCTGAGATATTGTAGGCACACTGCCCTGCCACCTGGTCACTTGTCAACAACCTTGTCCGGGAAAATTGCACAGGGAGGAAATTGTGCTGTGTCCCTAGGCTTTAGCCCAAGCATATTTCTTCCTTTTTGTAATACACAACCCACTTCAAACTGACACTCAAAACACCCTACTACCTGCACTTGCATTTAACAACTCTGTACCCTGAGCAGCTCTGTGCTTCTGGATTTATAAAACTTCTTGTTTGTTCTCCTACCAAGTTTACCTACTGCAAGTTTTCCTTGCATTTATATCAGTTCTCTGCTGTGGCTCCAGTGCAGTCTCTATGAACCCCACAGCCTCTTTAACTCTTTTGTGTTGTTGTTGTTAGGTGCCATCAAGTTGGTATCCGACACATAGTGACCCTCATAGGGTTTTCAGTGGCTGACTATCTTGGGATTGCCTTTGGAGTGGATTGCCAGGTCCTTCTCCCATAACTCTTTCATACCCATTCTATAACATATTTATATATACACACATATACATATATGTAATGATATATCTATAGTGTATACCATATATATAATATGTGTATATATATAGTTAATGTGTGTAGTGTGTGATCTAAGAGTTAATATTAGTAGTTAACTTTGGAATAAAAGAACCTGTGGATTCCAAACAATCATGAATATCAAGAGAAGTCAGTGGGACTTGGTGAACTAAAGCCAACAAAATTGAAGTAATTTATATATTTATTATCATTCAATAAATTCTAACATTGTGGAAGGACATAAATCTGTTCATCTATGATTATGACATACCTTACTCACAATATACTACATGCTTTAAATTTCACATATATTATTCCACATTTTTCTATTCAATAATCTGTAGTGATATATATAATGCACAGATGAGATAAATGAAATTCAAAGAGACAAAATAAATTACTCAAAATGACCTAAGCATAGAGGTAGGATTTTAACCCATATTCATCAATTCCAAGTCCTAAATTCTTTTAACCATATAATACAGACTTTCTTCACTCAACCCCTAAATAGAGTTCAAAACTGATCCACCCAAAACCTCATGAATCCATTTTTTTCCAATAAGAATATTTCTTAGAAACATATTATGTAATGAATAACAATCTGTTTCCATATGAAAATGAAATTAATCAAACCAAGTCCTGGCCTAATAGCTGGGGTAACCTCTCTATATTATTACCCTTAGATCTGATGAAAATCAAAGAACACAGGCTTCGGTATGAATGGTGCCTCACCATCAACAACAACAAAAAATCCTTACAACTGAGTCAGTACACAGCTCCATGATAAGTGGAGAAAAGATTGAGGTTGTCCCAGATTTTGCTTTACTTGGTTCTACAATCAACACCCATAAAATCAAAAGTCAAGAAACCAAGACACATTGCATTGGGAAAAGCTGTGGCAAAATACCACTTTAAAGTGTTGAAAAATAAAGATGTCACACTGAATATGAAGATGAACCTGACTCATACCATGGTATCTTTAGTCACATCATAGGATTATAAAAGGTGGACACTGAATAGGGGAGATAGGAGAACAATTGATGCTTTTGAGTTATGGGGCTGGAGTTGAATAATGAATATATTATGGACCACCAAAGAACCAACAAATCCATTTGAGAAAGAGTGCAACCAGCATGCTTCTTGAAAGCAAGAATGGCCAGGCTGTGTCTCATATATTTTAGACATATTGTCAAGAGGAGCCAATCCCAGGAGCAACACATAATGTGTGGTAGACTGGTGGGTCAATGTAAATAAGGAAGAACCTTAACTTGATGGATTGACTCAGTTGTTGCAACAATAGAATTAAATATGAAAAAGATCATGTGTCTTGTATAATGTCAGGGAGTATTTCTTTCTGTTGTACCTAGGGTCACTGTGAGTTTGACTGAACTCGATGGCACCTAACAATAACAACAGATCAGGTAGATTATACTTATATCAGACAGATCATTCTTCATCAATACTAAGCATAAAATACTGTGTTCTCTGGGTCTTTAGGTTTTCATAAGAAAGAATCCTGTCTCATGCAAAACTTCATTTGAATAAATTCTTTATGTCATTCTGTTATTAATGTGTCTTTTGTTATAGGTATGTCAGCCATGACCCTCAGGATATGTAAAGAAAAGATATTACTTTTCTCTCCTATGATATCATTAGTTGAATCTATTAAAAAACAAGCTTACAGATAAGAAAAAAGATAAGAAGAAAAAAGAACTTTTTAAAAATTGTATGAAAAAGCCACAAGGCTCAAGGGAACTGAGTGATAAAGTTTTATTTTTTTAATAAAATACCCCTTAACTATTCTATATTAACTTGACTGAAGTAGCAAATGAACAAATAAACATTTTTTTTCATGCTTCATGAATAGAAATTTTAGCTCCAATAAATACCTATCCTACACAGGACAGTTTTTTATTTCTATTGTCAATACCAATAGTAATTCTCTTGATGGAGTTATTATAAATTATGGCAACTGGCAATCATTAGATAGTAATGAGTATAATGAAGAAATGGGAAACATACAAAAAATTCTAAGTCAATGTCCATGCCTTCAGGAAGTTTCTCTAAATCATGGAAACTTGAGAAATACTAAGTGTCAATCCATTTGGTACTGATTATAATTGTACTGAAGAAAGAATGTGACTGGCATAGTTGAAGAAATGATTTAAATAAAGATTTCAAATTGAATTAGCTATTATTGGCTACGTGAGCTATAACTATGTAGAGGAGAGAAAAGAGCACAGAATTAAGGAAATAAATAGTAAAATGTAGCTATAAGGGGAAAATAAAGCAAGATAACAGCAATCAAGATCACTCTAAAGAACCTGATGATGGATATTGGTATATTGTGGGAAATCTACTTGAATTGATTGAAAGGGATCCAAAAGGTGTTAAAAATCATAAGAGGGTTTTCAAAATAAACTTTTAGATAATAGGTTTCTTAAAGAGTTAACTGTTAAAACTGAACAATTAGCAGTATTGAATAGCAATTTTATTGAAAAGAATCTGGAGGTAGACCAGTAAAGGAAGCATTTTCATCTTAAGAGTACAATAGTGTAGACCAAATGTCATATTGCCATTATCTTCTTATCAATAATAATAGCAACTTAAAGGTGAGATTGAGATGATTCCTATATTTTGTCCACATTCCAAACAATGGAAGACAATGGTTTCTCTAGCTATATATAATATTTTTTCCTAGAAAAGACTTCTCCTCTAAATTATCACATCCTTTCTAAACTTTGTAAACCTGATTTGCAAAATAGAAAGACCCTGAAGCTTCTTTATAAAGTTTTCCATTAAAGCAGTGGGATTTTCAAATTAAATTAGTAATTTTCTTGTGAAAAAAACACTTTTTATAATAGATGTTAAAACCAATACATGTCTAGATTAAGTGATTTGCTACCTTATGTCCCAGTAAGAAGACCCCATGATTCATTCTATGATATATTCATTAAACATTCATTTAGCACTTGCTAAAACTCCAACAGGGCTGGGATTTAGCTCAGTTGGTACAGCGCTGCTCTGCAGTCTCTGAGGTCCCAAGTTCAATTTCCAGCACCGCAAAAATGGGAGAAGGACATGGCAACCCACTCTCGAGACAATTCCAAAACCATCTGCCATTGAAAACCCTATGAGTGTCGCTAGGAGTCGGACACTACTCGACGGCACCTAAGAACAACAACAACAAAACTCTAACAGGGCTGACATTTAACTCAGTTGGTAGTGCTGCGCTGCAGTCTCTGAGGCCCCGAGTTCAATTCCCAGCACCACAAAATGGAAGAAGGACCTGGCAATCCACTCCCAAGGCAATCCTGAAACATTCAGCCATTGAAAACCCTATGAGGGTCGCTATGAGTTGGATACCGACTGGATGGCACCTAACAGCAACAAAACTCTAACAATGCAATATAAAGGACTTGAATTATATATGTAAATAAATCATGTTTCATATGTTTCTTATAATTTAAAAGGTAATATAAACAAGCAATGAGGTTATCATATTACAGTGAACATTCTTAACATAGAGATAAAGACACTGTTCTTAGGTACCATTGAATTCCGTCCAACTCACAGTGACCCTATGTACAACAGAAGGAAATGTTCCATGACAATGTTCCAGGCGCATGATCTCTTTTATATTTAAGCCCATTGTTGTACCCACTGGGTCAATCCATCCAGTTAAAGGTCTTCTTTTTTTCATTGAACTCCCACTCTACCACTCATTAAGTCCTGCTCCATGGATTTTTCCTTCCTGACTACATTTCAAAAATACATAAGATGCAGTCTAGGTATCCTTTTTTCCAAGGAGGTCCCTGGTTGTGCTTCTTCTAGGATGGATCCATTGGTTCTTTTAGCAGTCCATGGTATCGTCAATATTTGTCTCCAGCGCCATAATTCAAAAGCATCAGTTCTTCTCCTGTCTCCCTTATTCTGTGTCCAGCTTTCAAACAAAGGCATTAGAGAATAAAATGGATGGGTATGTGGCTGCCTGAAAAGATAAAGAAGGGCAGTTCTCATTCAATTATACTAAATCATTTCAAAAGGAATTTACTGGACATTATAATGATCCTCGGAGGACTTCAAAACATTTAATCACTATAGTAATATCACTTATTTAAAGGTGGCATCTAGGGTTAGGATTTAGCTCAGTTGGTAGAGTGCCACTCTGCAGTCTCTGAGGTCCTGAATTCGATTCCCAGCCCTGCAAAAATGGGAGCAGGACTTGGAAATCCACTCCTAAGGCAATCCCAAAACAATCAGCCATTGAAAACCCTTTAAGGTTCACTATGAGTTGGACATGACTCAACAGCACCCTACAACAACTACAGCAATAACAAAGGTGTCATCTAATTTTGTGATAAAGTTTGGGATTATAAGAGGATGAAAAGAGGCTAACAAGTCTACATGTCATTGACTAGAGGATTATAAATCAAAATGGAATTGTACCAAATTTGCTTTCCAAGTAATTATGCTCAATGACTATCCTTATGAACATATTTATCACTTAAAGAATGAATGGAAGGGACCAACAGGAATAAACACTCAAGACCATGTCATTGGGTCACATGTGCCTATTTATTATCTGTTTTAAAAGTTACTTTTGTATAAGTTTAGTCGTTCATTCAAATGTGGCAATCCGAATAAAAATCTGTCCTGTTATGTTGAATTCAAGGAAATAAATCTGAAAATATAAGTAATATTGGGATGTTAAGCACAACAATTTTTGTTATTTTTTCATTTAACCCTATAAGATTACTAAACTAATTCTTGTTTGTTAATTATATACAAGTTAGTTATTATGTATTTATTTATTTAAGTCTAAGAGGTGAATAATTTGTTTTATAATTGTTT
Organism: Pedetes capensis; assembly: GCA_007922755.1. Classification (NCBI taxonomy): domain Eukaryota; kingdom Metazoa; phylum Chordata; class Mammalia; order Rodentia; family Pedetidae; genus Pedetes; species Pedetes capensis. The sequence continues at coordinate 8,942 of VMDO01026226.1, read as the reverse complement.
AGTCTTCAAACATGTGTTTTAAATAACGATTATCTAACATAGCATGTCTTAAGATAGTGTCTTATTTAACTGTAGTCATTAACTAAACAGCAATTATGGAAAACATATTTAATTAGTTAGAATCATTGCTTTCCAAAGACCATCTAAAATGGTAGTTTAAGCTTACGTATCAGTGTTTTTCTTTTTGAAAACAGTGAGGCCTATTCATCCTACCTTCCTTATTCCATTACATCTCTAACGAATCTCATTTCATACAATCTCTCCCACCACAAACTAAAATTAAATAAATGACCAAATCTGAGAAGATGCCTTTTGGAGACAGACATACCAAGTGTCTGAAACTAGACCTTGGTTTATTGATAGCCTCAATGTCAATTTTGTTTCATGAAGGCTCTAATTGTTCCTGTACATCTGGAGTCTAAGCTCTGAAATGGCACAGTTTATTGTTAGTGTTGCCTTCTTGCTTTTCTTAGGAATTACAACAGTGTTTAAGAGAGGAATCACTTCTTCTGTGTTTATTAAAATGAATAATCTTCCTTTCTTCAGTTTTCTACATACTATTGAGACAACTCATTGTAGATGGTCATTTGAAAAGAATGTATAAAAGATGAGCAGCCATCATTGTCAGACTGGGTGTAGTGAGAGGTAAAGTGGGGAAGAGGATGGGATGGTTAATGCATACTTTTTGTTCACTGTGTAAGGTAAACTAGGGCATGTACTAATTACTATAAATATGTATGCAGTCTTCCACCCCTACCTGAGGGACATTGGTTCCAGGATTGGTCCCCGTGAGGGTACAAAAATCCACAGATGCACAAGTCTCTTAAATACAGTGTTTGCATATGACCCACACAAACTCTCAGAAATTTTTTATTTATTTTTATTTTTAAGTATACAATACAATGTAACTGCAATGTAAATAGTTATTATAATCTTGTTTATGGAATGCTAGATGTCACTGAGTCAGGTTCAACTCATCATAGTGAACATAAGTACAGCAGAATGAAGCAGTCACTACACAGAACAGTGCCATGCATACAATCATCTCATGTTTGAAACTATTGTTGCAGTCACTATGTTTCCTCTCATTTTGAGTCATGCCACATCATCAAAAGGCAGTCCCACTGGATTTACTTCTTTCCTGTCATTCAGGATGACTCTCCTTTGAGGAGGCAACTCTTCCCAAGTCATATCTTGAAAGCCTTCCAGCCTGAGGGACTCATTTTCCAGCACTATATTTGACAGTGCTTCCCTGCTATTCATGGGCTGCGGTTTAGCTCAATTGGTAGAGTGCTTGCTCTGCGTGCTTTGAAGCCCTGTGTTCGATAATTAGCACCACAAAAACAGGAGGATCTGGCAGCCCACTCCTGAAACATGCCCGAAACAATCAGCCATCAAAAACCCTATGAATAGCAGAGAAACACTGACATAGTGTTAGGTATGGCACAGTGTCAGGGAGTGTTTCGTTATACCTAGGGTCACTATGAGTTGAACCTGACTCAGTGGCACTGAACAGCAACAACTCTGCTCTTCATAGGATTTTAATGACTAGTTGTTTCAGGAGGGGGCTGCTGGATCCTTCTCCCTAGTCTGTCTTAGTCTGGAAGCTCAGCTGAAACTTGTCCACTATGGATGGCCATGCTGCGGGGTGGGATACCTTTCAGCATCACAGCAACATGCAAGCCCCCACAGCACAGTAAGCTGACAGACTAGTAGGAGTTTGGGGAATAGTGACAAGGAGAATAGTGTGTAAATGTTCAGTACTGATATAATTTTTAAAATGGTATCATTTGATTAGTTGTTGAATCCAATCAAGGTCCAATTGTGTATATATGCCACTTCAAAATTGCCTTGCACTCCTCCAGCAAGTGTGTTTCTGCCACTTTTTTGAAATTCTTCTCTGTCACAGGGTGGTGCTAGCATTCATTTGATTAATGCCATCTTTTGAGCAAATGCCATGTTACACATTGTTACTTTTTTAATTCAATTTTAAAAAGTAATACATAGATACCATCTTTTAAATTATGTATACATATTTTGTGTAGACTGTTGGCATTCTGTGTGTGTAATAGTAAGCCAAATATAAGTATGTAAAATTGTGTCACCTTTTATTTAGCTGTGATCTGCAGCTATGAAAATCCCATGTAAAATGTCCTATTCTATAATAAAAGTAAAATTTAATGTTAAATATAATTTATATCTCTAAGACAAAAAAGCCTGCAGCTGTAGCCCTGTGGCATCCAATCCTGTCAGATCTCAGAAGCTAAGTAGGGTCAGGCCTGGTTAATACCTGGATGGGAGACCCCCTGGGAACACCAGAAGCTGTAGGCTTGGGAGAAGGACCTGGTAATCCCCTCCCAAAAATCAATCTGCCATTGAAAGCCCTGTGAACAGCAAAGAAGCACTGACAACAGTGTTTCCCCTGTTGTACATAGGGTCGCTATGAGTGGGATACCGACTCGACGGCACCTAACAACAACAACAACAAGACAAAAAAACTCAAAAAGCACTTGTAGAAAACCATGTTCTTAATATTCTTTTTAATAAACATAAACTTTGCCCTTAAGTAGTCATAATAATAATGCTGTTGTTAGGAGCCATTGAGTCAGTGTCCAACTCATAGTGACCCTATGTACAACAGGACGAGAACTATTGTCGTGTTTCTCTACTATTCATAGAGTTTTCAATGGCTGATTGTTTTTTAGGAGTGGGTTGCTGGGTCCTTCTCCCAAGCCTACAGCACCTGGTGTTCTTAGGTGGTCTCCCATCCAAGAACTATCCACACCTGACCCTGTTTAGCTTCCAAGATCTGAAGGGATAGGAGGCTACAGTGGTATGGCTACAGACCATAATAGTAATAAGACATATATTTTAAAATATAAATATGTAAAATAGAATTCATTTCTTAGATTCTCAGATTCTCATAATGGAATCTACAGGTTGAAAGTAACTCTGAGGCTTAAAGCCATAACATTTGAATTTTATATCAAAAGCTGTCCCTCTGATTTTATGACATTAACTAAATAACTTAATTTCTAAATTTTGAAAACATTGTAATGTTCTAACACAGAAAGTTGTACATGATATTTGGACTTGTATAAAAGGAGGTATTATTGTCTTCTTTTCACTTCAGAACTTTATTATTGCCTCTTCTTTGAATTTCCAAGCTGCAGAAAGAGACAGAAGGCTTGAAAGGGAAAGAATGATAGGTCATAATCATTGATAAGTCAAAATCTCTTTGTATGGAAAAATGTGAAGGAAGAAAAGAAAACCTACACGAATACTTGAGTATTGAAAATTTATTTGAATATTTATGAATTATGGAGGTTATCCATCTTCAAACCCTCCAAGTACAAACCATTCTAGTCTCTGAAATTCAACCTGGCTGCCCTCCTAGCACCCAAATTGTCCACAACAATGGTTCCAGCAGAAATTCTAACAGCAGAGAATCATTCTCAAATCAGCTTGAGCTTACCTTAAAGTGAGTGGTGATCTAAGAGTAGGCTGCTTGCAATAATGCAAAGAGCCTTTTAATTTGGTTTTGCCATTACTGTCAATAATTTTTACTGATAGTTCAGTTTAAATTTCATTATGCTATTAAAATAATCAAGAACTCCAAGAAATGATCTGTATCCATTCATTCAACAAATAGACATCATATATGTTCCCAAAGTGTTCCAAACAGCATGTCTAGGAGACACAGAGAAAGAAAAATGTACATCGATTTTAGGGACTCTTTATCCATACATTCCCCAGCATAATGAGTGGTTGCTGAATTACATTTCTTGGTTTGAAATGAATTCTCTTTTCTTCCTTTCTATACAAATGCCTTTCACCACCTCCTTACCTTCAAATGAACCAACCTCTCCTCTGCCCTACAGAGCTATTGTCCATACATGCTATTGCTTACCTATCCATGGTACTCACTACTGTTCCATGACTCCTTCTTTTTCTTCTAATTACATTAACTAGCCTTTAAAGGATCAACAATTTAGAGGCCTTGTCTATATTTACTGTGCACAACTGAGTTCTTGATTGTACTAGACGCTCAGTTATTTATTGCCAGTGGAATACATACATGAAGCATGAGACATATTTCAGGACATTTCCCCATGTAGAATAGCAATTCACTTAGAAATCATATGTAAATGTTTTGTTAATATTATATATATTATGGGATTGTGTTCAAATATCTAACATTGTTTACAAAGACTAGAATTAGTGTATGGTTTCATCAGATATAAATTGGTGAAATTTTTATTACAAAATAAAATAAATGCTCTATTACTCAAAGCTGGTAGTCATGCTTATGATATTATCTCTATGGTTTAAAACAATGCACAGCTTAATTAAATTTCCAAATAGGTTGTTTCTTTCATACTTAGGAGAACTGGAATAGCAATTCACTTAGAAATCATATCTAAAGAAAATTCAGTATTGTTGTTTATTAGTGAATTTTAAGTAAATTGAGATTCAAAGCTGTTCATACTGTATGCTTATTAACAATAATTGCTGCCCACTGAGTTTAATGTACATAAATTTTGTGAATAAAAATGTTCAAAATAATTTTTTTTATTTTCAACAAAATTTCCATACTAAGTAGGGCTAACACTTTTGAACTACTTAACAATCACAAAGCAAACACTTTTCATATTCATTATCCCAAATATGTTTCATTTTAAAATAATGTCACAGGATCAAATTATGAGAAATTAGACTAAGTGATTTAGGAAGGTTGCTTCCCTTTCCCCACATTATATGTTTATTTAATTGCTATAATTTTCATTCAATAAGAAGCAAATTTTAAGGCTGATAGATCATAGTGTATATAAGCCATGCTAAACCATATAAGAAACTGATACTTTCCCACAATGATCATACAGTTTTATAATTCTATTATGAAAGTATGAGAATTGAAGTTACTTTATATCCCCACCGACATTTGGCATTTTCAACCTTTATATTGAACTCTGTTTATGTGTAGCAGGAAGACATTAGCATGCTTTCGTCTGAAGAATAATTATAAGTATTTCAATGACTTTATTGGCCAGCCATATGTCTTCCTTTGTCAAGAGAAGTCTTGTGCTTAATTTGTGTTGTTTTTAATTTTATAATTGAATAGTAAGAATTATTAAATGTATTTTGTAACAACTTGATAATAGAATTGATAAAAGGGAATATTTTGCAGTGCTATTTTACGGACAACTAAATAAATTCTTTGTGTGGACCCATTATCATTAGTCTTATTTTGAAGTTTATCAAGCCTATTCACATTCATATGTTGATATCACACAGATTTATAGATTTACATATAATGTTATTTTGCATTTGTAAAACTATGCATAAATACTACTATATAGTAAAAATCATAATTCGACTTTCTTTTAAAAGGTAAAACATGCTCAATTTGACCTAGTTATAATCTAACATAACTCCAGTTGATTAATGTAATTACTTTTCAGTGTTTCATTGTGTAGATATACTATTTTATGTTTTTATTCATTATCCAGTTAATGGATATTTTGAGAATTTTCCAGTTTCTCGTTAGTACAAAATGTTATAGGAGTATATTTCACCCCTTCATTTTTATGTGGCATCTCTTCCTAAAAGTATAATTTTCTTGTATACTTTCATTTTAAATTGTGTTGTATATTTCCAAGTAGAACTCCAGATGTTGAACAGAGTAGAAAATATACCTTTTCCCCAGATTTTCAATAACATTTGAAGATATGTAGATTTTACTACCTCAATATATTGTTGTTATTTGTTATTGTCAGATGCCCTCAAGTTGTGTTCAACTCATGGAGAACCTCATAGGGTTTTCAATGGCTGATTATTTTGAGATTGCTTTGGGAGTGGACTGCCATGTTCTTCTCCCATTTTTGCATGCTAGGGATTGAACTGAGGGTCTCAGAGAGCAAAGAGCAGCACTCTCCCAATTGAGCTAAAACCCAGAACACCTCAATATAGGTAGTATATACTGATGGTTATAAAGTACATAATTATTATTTAAGCATCTATTAATATTTTTGTTCTTTAAATTTTTCTATTAGTACAAATTCATATAAATCTATGCAGTTTGAAATGTACTGGTTGCATTGATTTTAGATGTTAGTTATAACTGAACACTAATATTTTATTTGCTAATGGCTAGGAAATATATTCTCCTAGAGTTTTGCTACATTTTGGAAAGTATCGTATTTATGGAAGTACAGTTGTTTCCACTTTAATAAAATTTATTTACTTTTTTCCTTTTGCTTTTTACTTCTTTGTTCTTGCTTGAGGAATTTTCATCCAGCCTCAGACTTACAAAATAGGTTTCCATATTTTTATAACTTTATATATTATATTTAATTTTTGTATGCCTCATTAACAAAATATGTCTCTAAAACTTACTTAATATAACTAAAGAAATTTTAGGAGCTTTTCTTGACTAGTCAGTCTTCAATCTCATTGGTCTTATTGCAGTTTTAGTTATATATCATTTCAAACAAAAAATTTAATATTCAATTTCATGAGTTTAACCATTGTACCCTTTCTGTGTTACGTGGTTTTCTGTATCATTTTCCCTGCCTCTGAGTACACCCTTCTTAGTGAAGTATATCCTTCATTAATTCTTTTAGTATGGGTCAGAGAATGTTAAACTTTCTTATCTTTGTATGTCTCAATATTCTGCTGTTAGTCTCAAGTGGCAATTTGAATGGTATGTAATTCAAAAGTCATGTCCTTTTAGTTTTACCAGGCTACTCATTGTTTGTAGTCTGCCAGGTGGGAAGTCTGTGGTCAGCCCTGTTTAATTGATTTGCACATAATCTCTTCTTGCTTTCTCATAGTTTTTAATAGCTTCTTTTTTTCAGTAATGAAATGCAAATTTACTATAAAACTTGTGGCTGTAATGGTATCTTTATCTTGCTTACTTCTCAGACTATTCAGTCTATTAAATGCTATCTTAAATTCTGCATATAACGAGCTACTTTCTATACAAACTTTTTACTATATTATTTTAATTGTAATTGGAACATCAAAGTTTGTTACTCATTTTTAAAAACATCTTTATCACTTTGGATGTTTGGGAACAAGGGATACATTAAGGTCTTTTCTGAAATTCCCTATTATTCTCTTCAGTATGCTTAATTAGTGTTTATTCCATCAACCATGTTCCTCTCTGCATTCTGTATTTACTATTATCAATTTAAAGTGAACTCATGTTGTGATCTTTATTTCTGTAGACTACTTCAGTTACCATTCAAACTTCATATAACATTTGGAATCTTGGTTTCCACCTCAGTTTGAGTGCTGTGTATGTTATTAGTTATTATCTTATTTCTTTATCTAGCTTTTGCAGTTGCCTCTTCATGGATGCTGGAGCTTCCAGTCTAGAAAAGGGACATGCAGTGGATTTCTAGCGGTGTTGGTCCTGTTAAGCAACATTGCATCTCTGTTTAGTCCTCTTTAAGTAATTCCACTCTCCTGGGAGTATTGATGACTACAGAAGTTTCTTCAGGTCATTGGATTACTATGTTTTTTACTTTTTCTTACATGGTAATGCCAGAGTCAATTGCAGACCATATTATTTAGCTCCTACCATTCATTCTGCCTGCAGCGAAACCTCTGTGGTGTCAGATCCCATCAGATCTCAGAAGCTAAGCAGGGTCAGAACTGGTTAGTACTTGGATGGGAGACTTTCTGGGAACCTCAGGTGCTGTAGGCTTGGGAGAAAGACCCAACAACTCACTCCCAAAAAATAATCAGTCATTGAAAATCCTATGAATAGGAGAGAAGTACAACAATAGTATTTCACCTGTTGTGTTGTACATGTTGTTGTTGTTGTTGTTGTTAGGTGCCATCAAGTCATGTCCAACTCATAGTGACCCTCAGGGTTTTCAATGGCAGACTGTTTTTCGGGGTTGCCTTGGGAGTGGGTTGCCACATCCTTCTCCCAGTGTTTTACATAGGGTCTCTATAAGTTGGCCACTGACTTGATGGCGCCTAACAACAACAACAACAACAACAGTAACCATTCTAGCCAGTTAGAAGAACACAAACAGCAACAAACTGAAATTATTTTTTCTATTTAACACATAGTTTCATTTTTTTCTGGTATGATATTCTATTTCAATTTTCCTCACTGGAGAACTAGAGAAGCTAGTACAACCTACTGCTTATATATCAGATCAGCTTTTTCCTTTTTACATAATTCTATTGGTAAAAGATATAGTCATAGAATTAAGATAAAATATATTATTGATTAAGACTGACTTGCCTGCAGCCTACCACTATGCATTCCAACCCTGTCAGATCTCAGAAGCTAAGCAGGGTCTGACCTGGTTGGTCCTTGGATGGGAGACCACTTGGGAACACCAGGCACTGTAGGCTTGGGAGAAGACCTTGGCAGCCCACTCCCAAAAAACAATCAGCATATGAATAGCAGAGAATCCTTGACAATAGTGTTTTGCCTGTCATACACAGGGTCGCTATGAGTTAGACACCCACTCAAAGGAACCTAACAACAAGACAGACTTGTATAGTTTTGAATAAAATGTATAATATGCATCTTCAGATTTCCATTCAGCTTACTTCCCTCAATCCTTAGGTTAAAGGAATATAAGTTATTTTGTAATTCTTTTGGCATATTTTTTTCTTATTAAAGGTGTTTTCCCACCTCATTGTTTTGCCATAATATATTTTTGGCCAGAAGCACTTCTAGAATCTACTAATTTGCATTATTGTTAACTAATTAACCTATCCTTACCCTCCTACTTACTATAAGTACCCACAATGGCCAATATTTTCCCTTCAAAAAGATGAAGTTGGTATCACAGACCAAGTTATGTAACTAGTCCATTAACTGTTCTCTTTTTTGTCATCAGACTGTGTTCCAATTTTTTTAACCTCTAATTAATTCAAACCCTAAGGTCAGACCCACAGACTTTCTCCCCTCC
>VMDO01026225.1:0-27040 GCA_007922755.1 Pedetes capensis | reverse complement strand
CTTTGCTTGGCTCTATAATCAACACCCGTGGAAGCAGCAGTCAAGAAATCCAAAGACGCATTGCTCTAGGAAAAGCTGTGGCAAAAGATCTCTTTAGAGTATTGAAAAGCAAAGATGTCACATTGAAGACGAAGGTGCATCTCACTCATGCCATGGTATTTTCAGTGGCATCATATGGTTGTGAAAGCTGGACATTGAATAAGGGAGACAGAAAAAGAATTGATGCTTTTGAATTGTGGTGCTGGAGACGTCTATTGAATATACCATGGACTGCCAAAAGAACCAACAAATCTGTCCTAGAAGAAGTACAACCAGAGTGCTCCTTGGAAGCAAAAATGGCCAAAGTGCGTCTTACATATTTCGGACATGTAGTCAGGAGAGAACAATCCCTGGAGAAGGACATCATGTTTGGAAGAGTGGCAGGTCAATGCAAAAGAGGAAAACCCTCCACCAGGTGGATTGACACAGTGTCTGCAACAATGGGCTTAAACATAAATAAGATTGTTTGCCTGGCACAGAATCGGCAAGTGTTGGGATCTGCTGTACATAGGGTCACTATGAGTCGGACTCGACTCGACGGCACATAACAACAACAATATAATAATCTAACCCTAGGCCCCATACTGTGGGGGCTTGTGTGTTGCTGTGATGCTGAAAGCTATGCCACAAGTGCACATGATTCATGTCATGGGATAATCAGTCATATCATGTGTTTTTGAAAGCTAGACAGTAAATAAGGAAGACAGGAGAAATAATGCTTTTGAATTATAGTGCTGGAGATGAATATTGAATATACCATGGACTGCCATAAGAACCAACAGATCTGTCCTAGAAGTGCAACCAGAGCGCTCTTTGGAAGCAAGGATGGCTAGACTGCATCTGATGTATTTTGGACATGTAGTCAGGAGGCAGCAATCCTGGAGAAGGACATCATGTTTGGTAGAATAGTGGGCCAACAAAAAAAGGAAGACTCTCAACTAGATGAATTAACACAGTAGCTACTTCAGTGGCTTAAAAATATAAAAGATCATATGCCTGGCACAGAATCAGGGAGTGTTTCATTATGTTCTACATAAGGTCACTATGAGTTAGACCCAACTCAATGGCACCTAACAACAAAAACATTGTTCTAAATTAAGGTTTACTATCCATTGTATTTGGGGCTGGGTTTTAGCTCAGTTGGTAGTCACTTAGTTGTTTGCAAAGGAACTCTTTTGTTAATAAGCCCCAATTTAACATTTTTCTTCACTAACTGAGACAACTTACAATTTAAAACAAGAAAAAAATACTTTAGAAATGCACTAGTTGATAAAAGGAAAAGACTCACTTGATAGAATAATGCACAAAAGTATCTGAAATGCTACATGTTAAGTTGTCCTCTTCTGTGCCACCATGCTAAAGTACCTATTAATTTTGAAGCAAATGCATATTTTTTTTTCTGAGCAGGGTGGCATCTGATGTTATTCATCTGATCTGTTATATCACTAGAAGTGAGACCTGTGTCAAAAAAATAGAAAGAAAAAAAGAAAACGTAAGGCAAAGTTTTCTTTCTAAAAATAGTTGGTAGAAAGTAATTAGAGACAGTCAGGTTTGGTGCCCCATGCATGTAATCCCAGCAATTTGGGAGGCTGGGACAGAGGATCAAAAGTTTGAAGCCAGAGGCAGCCTGTATAAATCAGTAAAGCTCTGTCCCCAAAAGTAAATAAATAAAAATATAAGGACTACAGGTGGATCCCAGTTGTAAAGCATTTGCAAAATATGTGCAAGACCCTGAGTTCAACTCCTAACTACTGAAGAAACAAACAAACAAACAAAGAAACTAGCTTGACCCAGGTTGCAAATTGTTTTGTAAATGATCTTGAAAGACAAGTTTGAAATTCTACACTCTAGCTTGTTGAAAATCATGAAAATCCTATGAAAAGAGAGTAAAAACATTAAAAGATTTCAAAATAAATTTGAACAAAGGATTATTAAATTTGACTGGGTTGACTGGGTGAAGCCCTTAGGATTCTTTCAATTCCAAGTGTCAGGAAATCAGGCTGAAATTGGCTTAGAGAGTGAGTGGGCTTTATTACATTACTGTAAGTGGAAAATACAGACGCAGGGCTTTCTTCAGGCATGGTTTAATAAGGGAATTAACTACAATTCTCTAGCATCATGTCATGTTACGTTGGCTTGATATTTTTAATGTGCACGGCTTCTTTCATGTTTATAGCACAGCTACCGTTAGAACCTGGGAGAAAGCACTTCCTTGTTTTACCCAAATGCAGATCTTGGCAGTAATTGATCTAACTCAAACCAGTAGCAGTGAACATGGAATCTCATGTGCTGATTGGACTGAGATTTTTATCTGGCCCTAAACTCAACAGTTTGGCAAAAGGAAAGATTTCAATTGTATGTTGAACATCCTTACTCTGAATATTTGAAATCTGAAATGCTCTAAAGTCTGAACCTGTTTGAGCACCAATGTGATGTCAAAAGTTGAAAATCTCATACTTGACCTTATGTCACAGATTGCACTCAAAACACGAGTTGATTAAAAAATGTCATATAAAATTACCTTCAGGCTATAACATAACTGAATTTCATGCTTGGATATGAGGTCCATTCCCTATATATCTTATTTTATATATGAAATGATTGCAATGTTTGAAAAAAATCTGAAATCTATAAAACTTCTGGTCCCAAGCACTTTGGATAAGGGGAAATTAATTTGTATTATATTACCAAAATCAGAGCCTCTTCACAAACCACAAAAAGGTACCCTAAAAACAAACCCAGGAATCAACATTAAGAGGGAGATAGAAATATGTGGGCAACTACAAATGCCCATTTTCTGGTTAAGCAGTGGAAAACAGGATAAACTTTTATTTTTTTCTATATGGTCCACTGCTAGTAGTTGAAGAGAAGTTAAACATTTATCATGTAGTTGTTGTTAGGTGCCATCAAGTAGGTGTCCGACTCAAAGCAACCCTATGTACAACAGGCAAAACATTATTGTCAGTGCTTCTCTAGGATTCATAGGGTTTTCAATGGCTGATCGTTTATTGGGAGTGGGCTGCCCAGTCCTTCTCCCAAACATTTATATTAAATTGTTAGAATTCTTAAGAATAAATATACTCATAACAATCTTTCAGTTTTATAACTATGATTTCATGAAAAAGATGAGAAAATAAAATTTATCTGAGTTACTGTTTACCTTTATGAACATGAAAAAGGAGCTATTTTCATACCCACGACCACAAATTTTAATTAAATGACATTAAAATAAAGCAACAAATGCAATCTTTAGCACAGGCACTAAAGCATTAAAATATGACTTTCCCCAGGATGATCAAGAATACATTAGCAGGGCCTTGATTTCTAGCACCAGAAGAACATGTCTGTTAAACTTCATTCCTTATCTGCTTTATTAGTTTAAATATGAACTTAATTAAAAATGAAATGAGAAGGAAATGTTTGAATTGGTGAACAGTATATGAGAGATATGCTTATGTGTGATCTCATTTAACTCCTCCAGCAATTTTTGGAGTTACTGCGAAGGAGATAATTGTGCCATGGACACTCTTCCCAAGCCACAATGATTTGTGATGTGTGGAAGATTTGTCACAGTTCATACAAATTAGTAAGTGGAAAAGCCCAGGAGGACTTCTGAGAGGGCAATTCTTGTCTTACTTCGTTGCCTTATTAACTTCTAGGATTTTCAATGGATATATTCAAAGTCAGTCCAATTAATTTCCTAATGAAAGATGCCCAGAGCCTTATGTCTTAGATATGCTATTTTACCTTTTTGTATATGTCTTCTAGTAAATAGAACTGGCCTGTATTGCCTGTATCTCTTCTAAAACAGTGTGGCTAAGTCTCTTTCTTTTGTTTAAAAAACTCAATTATTTCTGCTTTTCCTATGGGTAAATTTATCTCATCAGTAGTAAAATTGTCTTAGAATTTTCATGCAGAGGAATTGATGCTTCCATACCATATTCCATCATTATTTTAATTGATCCTAGAATTCAATTGGTTTCATTATTTCCCAATTAAGAAACTTTCAAATGCCAACATTTGCTAAGAGTAGTAAGGGCCTGGCTTATAATCACAATAAGGATGAAGTGACTGATTACATATTTTTCCTGAAAATGTATGTAAGCAAGCTGTATGGATCAAAGTGTGATACTAAAGTAAGAAAAAGAGAGGGATAAGGTTTGCTGCAAAAGTAGAAAGTTTACAGAGAAGAAAGATTGGGAATATTAAGCAAGTCTTCCCTCTTACCTCCTCTTATTTCTTATGCTACAAATACAAATGCCAGCATTCTCTCTGCTTCTTATATTTTATTGTCAAAAATCAAACTACGGAAATTACTTTCTTAACTCGAAGTGGGTTTTGTCTTTCTCTCTGTTATGTCCATGTTGCTAAGAGAAAACTATAAAAAAAAATTCTCTGACTCACAAGGTCACCTAATCATCCCTGGCAAGCAAAGGATTTGTAAATGTCACTGTACCTGTTCACGTATTTCCAGGTGCTAAGATAACTATGATGACTTGACTTTAGTGCTAAGACTCCCTTTTCTCTGACCTCTAATATGTAAGTGTTTAAAGGCTAGCGGAGAACTGAGAGCTGAAAGCTCCCCTAGGGAATTTGTTTAATCAAGTCTCTACAATCTGTTTAAATCTATGTTAGCTAAACCACATGCTATGTTACTTTTAAAATACATTTTCTTTAATGGACTTTGTTTTCCTTTAAAGTTGGTTGAGTTCTTGTCATCTTGAATAGGAAATCATAGCATCTATCTTTTAATTAAATGACAATACTCGATTACATTTTCTTCAGCAAATATATATTATATTCATCTATCTTTGTATATTGCCTGCAGCCGTAGCCCTGTGGCATCCGATCCCGTCAGATCTCGGAAGCTAAGCAGGATTGGGCCTGGTTAGTAAGTACCTGGATCGGAGATTGCCTGGGAATACCAAAAGCCGTAGGCTTGGGAGAAGGACCTGACAACCCCCTCCCAAAAATCAATCTGCCATTAAAAACCCTAGGAACAGCAGAGAAGCACTGACAATAGTGTTTCCCCTGTTGTACAGAGGGTCGCTATGAGTCAGATACCGACTCGACGGCACCTAACAACAACATCTTTGTATATTACATTGGCCTAATGTATGTGGTCAGTCAGACATATGGAGATACACATTTTAACCTTCTATTGCCAGGAAGACCAAATGAGGATCATGAAAGCTACTAACTTGCCAGCTTAGCTCGGTATCCTGAGTCCAAGTTTAAAACTACATAGTTTAAATGTAATGATCAGCCATAAGCTTATATATCACAATATTGTTGTTGTTGTTAGGTGCCGTCAAGTCGGTGACCAACTCATAACAACCCGAGTACAACAGAAGAAACACTATTGTCAGTGCTTCTCTGATATTCATAGAGTTTTCAAAGGCTGATTGTTTTTTGGGGAGTGGATTGTCAGATCACTCTCCCAAAACTACAGCACTTGGTATTCCCAAGTGGTCTCTCATCCAAGTACTAACCAGGCCTAACCCTGCTTAGCTTCTGATATCTGATGAAATCGAATGCCACAGTGGTATGGCTACAGGCATCACAATATATGATGGGTAAATAAGTCATATTAAATGGAAACAGAAGCCAAGTGCTGTGGCACATGCCTGTGATCTCAGCAACTCTATAGAGTCAGCTTCATAATACAGAAAGTTGTCCATGTAGCAGTGGTTCATATACCCACAGGTCTGTCATGATTTTGGTGTGTTCTCAGTGTGTCTGCCTAAAGTCCATGTGCTGGAATCTTGGTCCCCAGAATGATGGGTTTGGGAGGAAATGAAATTTTTAGGAAGTGTGGCATAGTGTCAGATAGGCCATCAGGAGCATCATCCTCAGTAGAGATAAATGCTACTCTTAGAATATTTTACTTGTCTCAGTTGTTACAAAAGAGTGAGGCTTGCCCCCCAAACTGGCTCCCTGCTTCCCTGTGTGATTGCTCTGGCATGTGCCCTGCCATCATGAGGCCACCTACCATGAGGATCTTATAAGAGGTGAGCAGATGTCAGTGCCATGCTCTTGAATTTTCAGAACCATGGGCCAAACAAACCTCTTTTCTATATAAAGTACCCAGCACAGGGTATCTGTTATAGCAACAGAAAACAGAAAAACACTTCTCCAAAATGACAAATACCAAGTACAGAGATTAAGAAATCAAACCTTGAATTTAGCCTGTTCTCAAGTTTGTCAACATATGCATGTTACTCTGGAAATGGTGGGTGTACACTCCAAATATTAGCTTCCTTATATAGAAGAGTGGGGGAAAACTTAAAAATCATTAAGATAAAAGGATGTAAAGGAATGTTTGTAGAGTACATAATACAGTGTCTAACACACAATACACACTCAATAAAATATAGTGCTAATTATAGATGTGATTCTATGTTTCATCTAAGATTTTAAGGCAGATAATTGATATTATCACAAATGGTAAAAGCATACTTAATGGCCTAGGTACAAAAATAATAATCATTTGGGAAATTTTTTGGACTAACTGTAAGAATCAGACTCAAATGAAGCATAAAAGCTATTCTATGCAAGAGTATTAGAAAATTCCTTAAAATTAAAAATAGTTTTATCACATGGCCAAAGTACTCATTGCCGATATTGATCTAAGGAGTAAAACCAATTCCTCTCATCTTGAACAGCATAATAACCAGCTTATTTGTAAATTAATTAGAAATCAAAGGAATTATGAAAACATAATTCACATTATGAGTATAGAACATTTTTCAAATGTTCTAAAACTTGAGTTTGATATATAATTGACTTCTCAGTCTCTAATTCTTATATTCACTGAAAAATCATCATGTATTATTAAAATATAAGTCACCTTACTTCACATTTAAGAAATATATTTTATTATAAAGAAGCATTTTCTTAAAGTGTCACTGCTTAAAAAAACTGTGCAAGATGTTCAACATAATTTATCCTATAAAACTGGGATGAACAATACTCAGCTTACATCTGCCATAGCCTTCTCAACAGGGACTGCCAAATAAATGTAGTTTAAAAGCTAAGAAACTTGTCTGCATGTTTCTGCTTTTCAAATATGTTGGATATGAACATTGTAGGGGACAAAGTGCAGAATCAGCTGTCTCACTGATATTGATTCACATTTCTCATCAATACTATTTTATTGTAATAAAATATATACTCTAAAGAAGTTTTAAATATATGTGCTGTGTTTCCCAAGTGACTGGCATTTCAGTTATTAGATCCAACTCATTTTCAGTTGTTGTTGCTGTTGTTGTTAGGTGCTGTCAAGTCAAGTTTGACTCATAGCAACCCTTTGTATAGTGGATCGAAACACTTCCTTATTCTGTGCCAGGAACATAATCTTATTTATGCGTAAGCCCATTGTTGCAGAGACTATGTCAATCTATCTGGTGGATGGTTTTCCTTTTTTTCATTGACCCGCCAGTCTCCTAAACATGATGTCTTTATCCAGGGATTGGTCTCTCCTGACTACATGTCCCAAATATGTAAGACAAAGTCTAGCCATCCTTGCTTCCAAGGAGCACTCTGGTTGCACTTGTACAACAGATTTGTTGGTTCATTTGGCAGTCCATGGTATATTCAATATTTGTCTCCAGCACCATAATTCAAAAGCATCAGTTCTTTTCCTGTCTCCCTTGTTCAATGTTCAGCTTTCACCATCATATGATGTGACTAAAAATACCATGGCATGAGTCAGGTGCACCTTCGTCTTCAATGTGACATCTTTACTTTTCAATACTCTAAATATACTTTTTGTCACAACTTTTACCAAATCCATGCGACTTTTGATTTCTTGACTGCTGCTTCCATGGGTGTTGATTATAGAGCCAAGCAAAGCAAAATCTTGGATAACCTCAATATTTTCTCCATTTATTATGAAGTTGCATACTGACCCAGCC
Organism: Pedetes capensis; assembly: GCA_007922755.1. NCBI lineage: Eukaryota > Metazoa > Chordata > Mammalia > Rodentia > Pedetidae > Pedetes > Pedetes capensis. Next base: position 19,085 of record VMDO01026225.1, on the reverse strand, counting down.
ATAAGAACTTTTGTTTTATTGATGTTCAGTCACAATCCATACAGAAGGCTATGATCTTTTATCTTCATCAGTAAATGTTTTAAATCCTCTTCACTTTCAGCAAGCATGTTGTGTCATCTGCATAACACAGGTTGTTAATGAGTCTTCCTCCAATCCTGATGTCATGTTCTTCTTCATAAATTCCAGCTTCTCGGATTATTTGCTCAACATGTAAATTGAAGAGGTATGGTGAAAGTACACAGCCCTGACACACACGTTTCTCAACTTTAAACCAGGCAGTGTTTCCTTGTTCTATTCGAACAACTGCCTCCTGGTTCATGTACAGATTCCTAATGAATCCAATTTGGTGCTCTGGTATTCCCATTTTTTGAAGTGATATCCATGATTTATTGTGATCCACACAGTAAAATATCTTTGGATAGTCAGTAAAACATAGATTGACATCTTTTTGATATTCTCTGCTTTCAGCTAATATCCACCTGACATCAGCAATGATGTTCCTGGTTCCAACCCTCTTTTGAAAATGGCTTGATTTTCTAACAATTCCTTGTCTACATATTGCTGCAGTTGCTTTTGAGTGATCTTTGGTAAAATTTTGCTTGCATGTGATATTAATGATATTATTTCATAGTTTCCACATTCAGTTGGATACCCCCTTTTTTGGAATAGGTACAAATATGGATCTCTTCCAGTCTGTTGGCCAGGTAGCTGTTTTCCAAATCTGTTGGCATAAACATGTTAATACTCTAGTGCTGTATCTGTTTGTTGAAACATCTCTATTGGTATCCCATCAATTCCTGGAGCCTTGTGTTTTGTCAGTTCTTTCAAGGCAATTCCACTTAGTCCTTCAATACCATTGGTTACTCTTCCTATGCAACCTCTTGGAATGGTTGGTCATCTGCCAATTCTTTTTTGTATAATGACTCTGTGTATTCCTTACATCTTCTCTTGATGTTTCCTGCATCATTTGATATTATCCCTATAGAATCTTTCACTACTGCCACTCGAGGCTTGAATTTTTTCATCACTTCTTTAAGCTTGAGAAACACAAAGCATGTTCTTCCCTTTTGGTTTTCTGCATCCAGCTCTTTGCACATGTCATTATAATATTTGTTTTTGTCTTCTCGAACTGCCTTTTGAAATCTTCTGTTTAGTTCCTTAACTTTATCATGTCTTCTTGTTACTTTAGCTGCTTGGCATTCAAGGGCAAGTTCCAGCATCTCTTTTGACATTTAATTTGTTCTTTTCTTTGTTTCCTGTCTTTTTAATAACCTTTCTTCAAGAATAATACCTTTAATGTCATGCCATAACTCATGTGGTCTCCTATCATTTGTGTCTAATGCATTAAACCTGTTCTTGAGGTGGTCTCTGAACTCAGATGGGATATATTCAAGGTCATACCGTGGCTCTCATACACTTGTTCTAATTTTCTTCAGTCTCAGTTTCAACTTGTCTATGAGAAGTTGATTGTCTCATCCACAATAAGCACCTAGTCTTGTTCTGACATTTGATATAGAGCTTTTCCATCATCTCTTTCCACATATGTAGTCAATTTGGTTCCTGTACGTTCCATATGGCCAAGTCCATGTATATCATTGCTATTTATGTTGGTGAAAAAATGTGTTTGCAATGAAAAGGTCATTGGTCTGACAAAATTCGATTGTGTGATCTCCAGCATCATTTTAAGTAGGTGAATAAAAATATCCAGCATCATTTTCAGAAGAGAAATAAAAATATCACTCAATTCATTAATATATAAATACACCAATTTGCTTTCTTCACTGTTTTCAGTATTTATTTGCATTTTGCACATTTATTCTTTGTCTCTACTCTTTCAACATACACATTTTAAGAACATCTGGAACTGTGCATATGCAGTGACCTTATACATAATTATATGTTGAAACACACACACCCCATTTTGTACTTGCACTTTATTCACATGTGTACATATCACATAGTTGTCACCATCATTATCATCATCATCATGGGCAGATGTGGTTGTGGTTAGGTGCTGTTGAGTCATTGTCTGACCCGTAGTGACCCTATGTACAACAGGTAAAACAGTGTTGCTAGTGCTTCTCTGTTATTCATAGGGTTTTCAATGACTGATTGCTTTTTGAGAGGGGGTTTCTGGGTCCTTTTCCCAAGCTTACAGCACCTGGTGTTCCCAAGTGGTCTCCCATCCAAGTACTAACCAGTCCTGACCCTGCTTAGCTTCCAAGATTCAGTAAGATCGGATGCCACAGTGGTACAGCTGTAAGTCAGATAGGACATACAAATTGCACAATATGTATACTTTTGTCATCTATAAAAGAATATATCCTGTTGAATATTTTTGCTGTTACTCTTAGTCTCTGTGCTACATATAATGGATTTCTCTTGACGTCTCTTGCACTCTTTTTGATCATCTATTAAACAGCAGCAATTAAAACTTGTGCTGTGGAAGTTGAGATAATTATCCTACACAAACCCTTAAGTCCTTTATTTGCTTGGCAAATAAAATGTATTCAATAAATGCTACCAGTCATTCCTAAATTCTAAATGTCATGATTTTGATGATAGCACATTCTCTTCCCTCTCTCTCTCTCTCCCTCTCTCTCTCTCTCTCTCATCTCCATATCAATTCATAATGGAACAGTATCCTCCACAGGAACAGTATCCTTATAAAAACAATCTATGGCTATGGCATCTGTTGAAGTGGTGATTATTATATTTCTGAATCCTACGGACAGTAAGGGCTGGGATTTAGCTCAATTGGTAGAGCACTACACTGCAGTCTCTCAGGTCCTGAGTTCAATTCCCTGCACCAAAAATGTGAGAAGGACCTGACAATCCACTCCCAAGGCAATCCCGAAATAGCCATTGAAAACCCTATGAGGGTCACTATGAGTCGGATACTGACTTGATGGCACCTAACAACAACAACAACAACAACAACAGACAATAAATTAGAAACAGGAGGTGTTATATATTTTCTATGTGTATATATGTTGGTAGATGCTACCAACTCATATGTGACCCTATGTACAACAGAAAAGAATGAAATACTCCCTGACAGTGTGCCATGGCCAGCACTATGTCAAGGCTTCTCTGCTATTCATAGAGTTTTCAATGGATGATTGTTTCAGACCTGAGCTGCCAGTTCCTTCTCCCATACTCCCAGTATTGGGGATTGAGTCCATGGCCTCAGGGAGTGCAGAGCTGCTCTCTACCAACTAAGCTAAGTCCCAGCCCGTGTGTGTGTGTGTGTGTGTGTGTGTGTGTAATTGTTGTTAGGTGCCATAGAGTCAGTGTTCCACTTACAGTGACCCTATGTACAACAGATGAAACACTGTTGTCAGTGCTTCTCTGCTATTCACATAGTTTTCAATGACAGATTGTTCTTTGTGATTGAGCTGCCAGGTCCTTCTCACAAGCCTACAATACCTGGTGTTCTCAAGTGGTCTCTCATTCAAGTACTAACCAAACCTGACCCTGCTTAGCTTCCAAGATCTGATGGGATCAGATGTCACAGTGCAAGGGGCTGCAGATATACGTGTGTGTGTGTGTGTGTGTATAACTTTTCAACAGATGTATTTTCCACATGTACTTGCAAATAAACTTATTCAAAGTCCTACTTTATTTATGACATTCAGAACAAAAAAAAGGTAAATTCATTTTGCATATGCAGTTGGTATTTATAACTTTTTTCATATTTACAAATTGTTGGAATAAAACCATCACTTATATTAATATAATGAAAGAGATCATGAATGTCCTACATATACTACAGTGTACTCAAATTTAGTGGAAAAAATTATGAATCAGTGACAGATATTCTTGCTGAAGAAGACCTTCTATAGTTAAGATTAGTTAAGTTGCATTCAGAAAATCTGTGTCGTGATCCATATGATAGTAATCTTGGGTGGGGGAGGGCACACTGGTACTGCCTGTTCAACATTCATTTTCCTTTTTATCTTTTACAAAATTAATTTCAATGTTCTAATTTATAAGCCTCCTAACAGTAAGCAAAAACAATCTATTATCTAAAATCTGAGTAAATGAATTAGATTGCTTTTCAATGTGAATATACTGGGCACTGAAATAAAAGTCAATATAGTTTTCTTAGTGAAATAGTGGAAAATTATCTAAAAACACCCTGATAGTCAATTAGGAGCTTTTTTTTTTTTTTTTTTAGAAGCACTGACAATAGTGTCAGGCATGGTACAGGGTGGGAGAGTGCTTCCTTCTGCTGTGCATTGGGTCACTATGAGTTGGATCTGACTCAATGGCACCTACCAACAACAACATTGTTTAAAAAAAGATTTCTAATGCAGGTGAAATAATATTAAATACATCTGTAAAGAATTGAATTCTGACCTAATACCATGAGAAGCTCTGCACATGTGTTTACAAGTGAAACTGATCAAAACTATTGCAGAACAAATTTAAAATAGCCATTTGAAAACTCCAGCAGTGATCTTAAAGTAACACAATAAACAAAACGTTTATCAACATCTCTCAAGAAAATCTGCAAAAATACAACAGGAAAAGCTCGAGTCTGTGGTGCCTGAGATGACAGCAGCCATCCTAACTCCTCTCTCCTAACTGATGTCCTTTTTGTCCTTTTACATGTATTTGTATTTTTCTAAAAGTTTATAAAATAGAATTATGCTACCATGGTGTACTGTTTCAGTAAAAGATCTTCCAAATTTTATTTATTTCTTCATGGGGACATTTTGGTGTTTTCTAATATTTGGCTCAGTCTGCAGCCATAGCACCCTGGCATTCGATCCTGCCTGACCTCAGAAGCTAAGCAGGGTCCATCTGGTTAATCCTTGGATGGAGACCACCAGGGAACAGCAGACCCTGTAGGCTTGGGAGTAGGACCTGTCAACCCACTCCTAAAAAATCAATCTGCCATTGAAAACCCTATGAATAGCAGAGAAGCACTGACAATAGTGTTTCATCTGTTGTATGTAGGGTTGCTATGAGTCAGACGCCCATTTGACGGCACCTAACAACAACATATTTGGGTTGCATTTAGTATTCATAGAAGTATTATTACCAGCTCAATCTATATTTGCTAGACAATGATCAATTTCCTTCCAAAAATGTTTTTTCTTCCAATTCTGACTACTATAAACTAGTTTTCAGGAGGGAAAACTTCTCACTAAAAAATAAAAACACTAGAAGCAATTTTTAAAACCTATGTGAAGGCATTCAGAGGCGTCAAGAGAGCAAGAGATTTGAGTTGTTCTTTTCATCCCTATGTGTCCACCCAGGGGATACAAAATGCATTGTTTGGACTCTGTGCACTCTATACTTGTGTTATTGAAGCATTATCTCACTCAGATTGAAAACAGCCATATGTACATTTTTCCTGTTGATTAAGATTTTGAGTCAGAATAAGGAGCAATGTCTACTCATATGTCATTAGAAAAAAAAATATGGTAGTACTCTGAAGTCTACCATATTATTTCTTGAAGAATTGGTCCATTTCCTTCAAATCTTGCAGCCTCATCTATCTCACTTATGAAGTGAAAATAACATAGGGTCGCTATGAGTCAGGCCTGACTCAGTGGCACCTAACAACCACCACCACCTATGAAATTGTTTGGGGAAAATATGAAAAATTATTTTTAAAGTTCACAGTGCAAGAAGATAACATTATTCTACTTCCTCAGCAATTTTCTAATTCCCTTTGTTCAAAATGATTTTAGGGCTCATTTCTCTCTGCAGTCAGTGAGCTGTACCTCATTGCTTTGTTTTTTTCAGTTGCTTCGGAAGAAGATACATTAAAAACCTTAGAGATTTCCTGGCTTTTTCTGAAGGAATTTGTATGCTCCTTCTTAGTGGGAATTCTGTTTTATAGGTCAATAATGGATTCTGTTTCCCCAGAGTCTAGTCAATCACTATAGGTTTAAGGTAGTTTCTGTCTTGATGGTAGGGGTTCAGTTCATGAATTTCCTGCTCTAATTTCAGCTAGATTGTTTGCCTGCTTCTTACTTCATAATCTGAGATTGGTCCATTAGAGAATGCACATACCTAGGAGGTTTCTGAAAACAGTCTTGCTAACTTGTGCACAGTTGGTAACACATGACCAATAGACATTTCTCTGGCCTCCATGACTGTAAGAACATCAAGAAGCTACTAGCGTCTTTGGAAACCCTCCTAACTCATCCCTACCAGGAAACTACTTTGTTTACTTGTCCTGCACATCTACACTGTGTGCTACAACCTCTGGGTTCTCTCTGGTTTCCTATATTCTGATGCAGCGTTTTTCTGTTCCCAAAGTATCTAAGAGCTCATGATTGATGTCACCAGTCCATCCCCACCAATGTTTTGATCTTTGGGTTTCCTAATTCCATTTCAAACAACACAAGTGTGGTCACTCTTTGTGGAGAGCCTTGTCGACGAGCACTGACATCATTTGCTCATTGACAGAGGCAATGAAATTGGCTCAAGAAATGAATTTATTTGGGGCCATTTTTAGTCAGTGCATTTCTGAAGCCTGTCACTTTCTTTAATATATTCTCTGTGATAGAAATTCTCCCACTCTCTCTGCTGCATTGACAACTGAGCTTCTCTTCTTCCAACATAGATTTCTATCTCTGTCTTCTAACAGAGGATCACAACACATGCTATTCTAACTTGTTAGGTCCCAGGCAAATCTCCATGTTCCATTACCAAATCTGAAATAAAAATTCTTTTTTTAATTTGAAAATGTGTGCTACAAAGATATGTAAAATAATCACACTTCAATCACTCTGTTTAATTAAGCTATTATTTCTGATTTTCTCCATGGGGGAAAAGTTTATCAAGTAGAAATGTCACTTTCTGTCTTTGGCCTTTCTTTATTTTTTTAAGAAAAAAAAAGAAGGAGTTTTATGTTTTTACCATCTGTGGTCTCTTAACACAGCTTCATTTGAAGATGACTTTTTGCTTTTTTTTCAAATGGGGTGAGAGCTGTGAAGTGATGACCTCATGAAGTTCTATACCAGAGAATAGAGTTGGGGCAAAAGAAACAGTTAATCCCTAAAATACATGCTTGTGGATTCTCAGAAATACTTCCACAAATGAAGATTGAAATCGGTGAACTGCAATCATGTGAAAATATATCAGGTCAAAATATGAAGAAGATTACAGCATGGAGGTTGCTGGATGTAAGTGACTTTAGTGCTTCTTCATCTTGAGAGAAAAAATCATTTTAATGTTACAAGACAATGTGGACTCTGGACATGAGTAGACCCCAATAGTCAGCTTCCCTATGAGGTCAGCACTTCCACTATCTATGTGTTTGAAAAATACTGAGAGTCATTGTGTCTCTACAACTTGGTTTTTGTATTTGTTTAGGTAAGATTATATAAGTAGCTACAATAGAGTTCTGTCTGTACAGATAAAGTGAATGATGAATATAAAGCTCATAAAATAGTGGCTACTACATAGTAAAGGCTACATAGAATTTAACAAAAAATTGGAATTAAAAATTGTGTTTCTGAAAAGAACATTGTCCAGAGTGGGGCTTTGTGGCATATGCCTCTAATTCCAGTAACTCAGGAGGCTGATGTAGGAGGATCATAAGTTTGAGGCCACCTGGGTAAGTTAGCAAGAATCTGTCAAGAAAAAAAAAATGAGCTGGAGATGCAGCCCAGTGGTAAACCACTTGCAAAGTATGTGTGGGACTCTGGATTCAACCCCCAAGAGCTTTAAAAAAATATTATTCTAAGTTCCATTGTTAAATATTTTGAGATATTTTCAAAATAGTATATGAGAAATGAAAATAAATATGGGAAAAAGCAGTGGAGATAAAACACAGAATTATTATCTTGCATATCTCAATGTCACAAAATTTTACTATTAGTAGTAGTAGCATGCTACTTTTATTCAGTACAGACCTCTAACATTTGTTTAGTATTATGGGTTTTTTTATTTGAAAATCTGCACCAAACTGGTGTGTATTTTACTATGAATAGCATTTAAACCTAAAATTCTCATGGCAAAAGATCCTTTTTCCCTCTGAAGTAAATATGGAACTTTGTAGAAAAGTCTTCTGAAGAGCTTAGGTTTTAGACATAGCCTATCCAACCTTTTGACAATAACTGTGCTTCTGAAACCTCTTTCAAAATTCATGTCCCAGTTGACAATGCCAAAGAAGTTGTACTCACTACTGACAGACTTATTGTTACACATTTTATTTTACCATAATCCTCTAATTCATATTCATTTTTATAAGAGGGTATTTTTCTCAGTAACAGATTTTAATATATGGAATTATGTTTGATTTTGAGCTGTTGATGGCAGTGACTTCTTAAATTTGACAGTTATTACCATTGAGTCAATTTATTTAAGCCAAGCTATATAGCCTCCTTTATTTATTAGACTCTAAGTATCTTGAATAATCCATGCTATTTTAGCAATTTGAGATATTAAGGCTGAATATATTTATCTACATGAAAGAGTAATACCATAAATTTATATGTATAAATAAGTATAAATATATATCTATAAACATTCATGTATGTATTTATATGTGTCTCCTTCCACATACATTATACACAGGTGATCCTCAACTTTAAATTTTTCAACTTTACAATGGAATTCCATTATCTATAAATACAGACGAATCTTCTCTGACTTACCCACCGCTTACCTCCTGCTGTGTTGCCCAGTTCCTAACAGGTTGGGCAACGCTACTCCAAAGTGTACTGCATTATCAGCACTTTTTGGACATTGTTGTTGTTGTTAGGTGCTGTCGAGTCGGTATCCGACTCATAGCGACCCTCTGTACAACTGGGGAAACACTATTGTCAGTGCTTCTCTGCTGTTCATAGGGTTTTCAATTGCAGATTGATTTTTGGGAGGGGGTTGCCAGGTCCTTCTCCCAAGCCTACAGCTTCTGGTGTTCCCAGGCGGTCTCCCATCCAGGTACTAACCAGGCCTGACCCTGCTTAGCTCCGAGATCTGACGGGATCGGATGCCACAGGGCTACAGCTGCAGGCCTTTTTGGACATAGATATTCAATAAATTACATGAAATACTCAGGATTTTACTAAAAAATAGGCTTTATGTTACACAATTTTGCTCAAATATAGGCTAATGTAGGTATCCAAGCACTTTTAAGGTAGTCTAGGCCAAGCAATGAGGTTTGGAGTTTAGGTGCATTAAATACATTTGCATTATACAGTACCTGCAACTTCAGATGAGCTTCCTGGTATGAGATCTCATTGTAAGCTAAGTAATAATTGTATACTGGAACACTTTTAAAAGCTGCACAAACAACAATCAGGTGAATTACACAAAATAAGTATATCTTGTTATAAAGTACTGTCCTGGAGAGACAGAACCAGACCAGTAATACGGAAGCCTTCACAACCTTTCTTAGTCACTAATCTCCAAAGGTAACCACAAGCCTAGCTTCTAACGTCATAGATCCATTTTCATCTTTCTCAGTGGGTTCTTGTTTTGGTTCCAATCTATGGAACTTCAGAATTTACACATAACTTCATGGAGTGAGGGTTTGTGTGCTTAGACCCCTCAAGAAGCCACTCCCTTCTCTCCCTTGAAACCACAGTGCTCTGCCTGCTCCTCCATAGATCCAACAGCAGTGCTGCTATGGTAGGGTAAAGCAAGAATGTCATTTCCAGTTTCTAACCCAGAACTACCAAGTGACTGCTGAGAAGTAACAGATAAAAATTTCAGTCGGCTCTCCCCCTTCTCCCTTTGTATATATCTTTCTTCTCCCCACTCATTCTTCATCAGCTCTCACGCCATCACCAGCTGATAAATTATACCTTATTTAGCATTTCTGATTATTCTTAATAGAAGTATTGTTCCATTACACACTACTCCATCTTACCAAGAAATAGAAAAAGCATAATACAGATAACACCTTTAATATTCACATTCAATTCCACAGGATGTATATTTATCCACGATTGTGGTCTGAACATATAATATCATTGAAGACAGAACTACCTTAACAGTAAGTGGTTAATTCAGGATTGTCTAAAATAATTAGCTGGAAGACTGAGATAGATGACGAAAGATTGTTGGGAAATTATTGATTGTAGTTGATCCTTGATTAGAGATAAAGTAAAATTCCCATGTTCCTTATTTAATGGCAAGGAACATTTGGATCCATCATATTGTCTCATAAGTGATTTTGTGTGGATGTTGTTCTCTGCAGTTAAGGCAGCATTCCCTGAATTTCTGGTATACCTCTCAGACATAATTTTAATTGGAGCACCTTTATCAGGGCTTTAGAAGATCCACATTTTGTCTTAGCATTCAGGGATTTAGCAATGTTAAGTAGATGTTATTATCAGAGCCTATTAATCATCAGACAGAAGTATAGAGGCTAATCTATGTGTCTGGACATATACATAGAATGTGCTAATTATAGTCATATTGCCTCTCTGCTCTGGTTACACCCCTTTTGCTGGCTTTGTGACAACTTCTCTGGGTCCTTTAAGTAATGTTTCTTTGCAAGCTAGCAGAATCTTAAGCTTTCCATGTGGCAAGCACTGGAGAGATTCTCCCGGAGGAAAGGCTTTGTTTGCTGGTTTGGCGTGGTCTTCAAGAGCACATGCCTCCCCCAGCTCATGTGGCTCCTCCAGGCTTGGCGCCTGCAATGTGATGGCTTCTCCAGCAGTCCCCTGTAGCACCTATGACTGCCCCATGTGCAGTGCCTGCAGCCTGGGGAGATTTGAACTCCCAGAGACTGCAGCATGTGGGTTTCCCCAGTGCTCAGCCCCATCCTCCACAGCAGCCTGTGGTACACTGTGACCACATGCTGTCCCCAGAAACACAGGGGACCCACCACTCTGCTTCCTCAGAACTGAGTGGTTCCATGGGAGGTGAGACTTTTGACTTTAACGTTAGGGCATTCTTGGTCACGCTAACCCAAGCTGGTCACTATATGGGCAACTGCCCTGCCCTGAGTGGTTCAGTAGCCCACACCTGCCCCCAAGGCAACTTTCCCTTGACCTCTACAAACAGCAGGTCTCACCTGGGACCTCCAGAACCAGAGTGGGGTGGGGGCTTTTCCTTGGGCACACAATCTTAGCTCAAGGGATACTGGCTCCTCCTCATAAGGACTATTCTCACATTTGGAGTTCTTTATACTTCTTACTAGCCAATGTCTCCTTACTCCAATTTCCTATTACAGTCAAAAACTCTACATGAAGTCTTTCTCATTCAAAATTCTGTGTATTTTCTGCTTGTTGTTTGTACCCTGATATATATCCTATACTCACTTCCCATCATACAGCTTGTTGTTGTTGTTGTTAGGTGCCGTCGAGTTGGTGTCCGACTCACAGCGACACTCTGTACAACAGGGGAAACACTATTGTCAGTGCTTCTCTGCTGTTCATAGAGTTTTCAATGGCAGATCGATTTTTGGGAGGGGGTTGCCAGGTCCTTCTCCCAAGCCTACAGCTTCTGGTGTTCCCAGGCGGTCTTCCATCCAGGTACTAACCAGGCCCGACCCTGCTTAGCTTCTGAGATCTGATGGGATCGGATGCCACAGGGCTACGGCTGCAGGCTCATACAGCTTAAGGAACCACATTTGACAAATAAAAATTGTATATACTTAAGGTGTATATTTTAATTTTTTTTTTTTTTTTTTTTTTTTGGTCATAGGGGGATTGAACCAAGGGTGTTCCACCAAAAGCTGTACACCCAACCATTTTTGATTTTTGATTTTTAGACAAGGTCTCCCTAAATTGCACAGGCTACCTCTGGCCTTGAACTCTTCATCCTTCTGCCTCATTTCCCCAAGTTGCTGGGATGACCAACATGTACCACTATGCCCAATCATTGTGATGTTTTGTTATAAATATATATTATTAAATGCTTATTGCATCAAGCTAATTGATATATTCTTCACCTCAAGTTTAAAATGTATGTGTACACATTATATTTATTTCTATCAAAACATAGAACATCTTGTGCCACATAAAGTATGCCAAATATACATTTTGTAAGTTAACATATTGGCCTACTTATTATACTGATTTTAAAAGTTTACCCATATCTCTCTCATACAGTTGAATACTGTTGTTATTGTTAGATGTCATCAAGTCAGGTCCGACTCATAGTGACCCTATGTATAGCAGAATGAAACACTCACCAACTCTGTGCCAGAAACAATCTTTTTATATATTTAAGCCTATCATGGCAGAAAGACACTATATCAATCCCTCTAGTCTGAGTTTTCCTTTTTTTCCATTGACCTGTCATTCTCCCAAGTAGGATATCCTTCTCCAGGGATTGGTCCCTCCTGAGTACCCATCCAAAATATGTACAATGCAGCGTAGTCATCCTTGCTTCCAAGGAGCACTCTGGTTGCAATTCTTCTAGAATGCATCTGTTGGTTCTTCTGGCAGTCCATGATATATTTAATATTCATCTCCAGCACCATAATTCGAAAGCATCAATTATTCTCCTGTCTCCCTTGGACACTACGAGCCTTTAAAAAAAAAAAGAGTTTCATGAACAGAAACTTTTTAAATCAGATATTATTAAACTGAATAAAAGAATATAAAATTGTGCATTCATTGTTCCATATTATCATATTCCATAGTGATGAAATGCCATTGTGATTAAATTTTGATTAAAATCTGAAACAATAAACTGTCTTGAGAATAGTGATGAATAAGGGAGTTCAAAAATCTACACTTGTTGCCTTAATACCTTGGTGCATAAAACGAAGCATAATATTCCTAAATTTTTACAGTATGTGGATTCTTAGAGTAGCCCAGGTCTACAGGGGCTGAAATGGGAATTTACAGTATCAACACTTACTAAGTTAAGTTTAGAACTTGGGACATAATAAGCCTGAGGGTTAATAAAAAGGTCATGGCCTGGTGGGAACATCTCTGTACTAGGTGATGTTACAAGATTGGAAAGTTGTCACAGGAAAAGGTCATGCTGATGAAGAGGAACCATTTGTCACATAGAGGATACAGTGACTTCTTTAACACTCAGTTGACCTCTTCTTCCTAGCAGGGTGGTGGTGGTGGGGACAGCATTGATTTCTCCTCAGCAGTCATGATGGATGGTCTCCTGTTGTTTGAAGCTCTTCGAAGTGCTGCTGTTTATTTGGGGAAGTTTTCTTGATCGACAACCACATCCATGTTCTCTCTGTTTTGCTTTTCAGCTTATTTCTTTTCACGTCTTTTTTTTCCCTCTCAGAGACTACTGTCCTTTGTTGCCTGATGTCTTCAAAGAACAGTTTCGTAAGTGTTTCCACGTTTTTTATTGTATGAAATAGGACTATAAATCTGGTCCCTATTCTCCAATCTTATCTGGAAGCTACTCAATTTTTTAAATTGTTACTATATTATAGGAGAAGTCTCAACTAATGGATTAATTTAAAATACTTTGTAATTAATAAAACATGATGTCACTATACTAAGCCCCACTCACACAGAAAAGGAGCAAAACAATGTACTGTACATGGCTGGTGCTACAGGACACGGGTCACTTATAAGTTTTCCTTAGTGAAGCTACTGCCAAGAAAGGTTTCAAAAAGACTGTACTAGAAGCTGATGCTGGGCATACATGTTGTTGCTAGGTGCCATTAGGTAGGAGTCCAACTCATAGCCACCGTATGTACAGCAGGCCAAAACCTATTGCTGTGCTTCTCTGTTGTTCATAGGGTTTTCAATGGCAGATTGTTTTTTGGGAGTGGATTGCTGGGTCCATCTCACAAGCCTATAGCACCTGGTGATCCCAGGCAGTCTCCCGTCCAAGTATGAACCAGGTCCAACCCTGTTTAGCTTCCCAGATCTGACGGGATCAGATGCCACAGTGGTACAGCTGCAGGCTACATGCATGTATGTAAATACATGTTAAAGTTTCTAAAGTCCACATCAAGAGGGCCTTTTGTCTCCATTAGGGAGCCCTGAAACTTGTGAACTGTTTGCAGAAGTTCCTTGTTTGGTGTCATTCATACACGTTCTTGTTGAATCTTAGAAGTAAAAGAAAGTTATGTGTGGTTGGGAGTACCCTGATTTTCTTCCTATATTTTTCTTTATTTGTCAAGGTTTGTATAGACAGTGCAGTACTGATATAAGACTGTTGTGGTAACAGATACTTTGAGATAAGCCTAAAGAAACGTGGTGGATTAAAAGACTTAAAAGATTTAGTGAAATGTTGCTTTATCGCTTAGGTATTGAGGGTTCACTGATAGGATCTGAGGAAAAGTATTGGGACATCTGAACTATATTTTGGAAAGAACATTTCCTTATAATCTCTTTAAGTTTATCTATTTTCTACGACCAAATGAGACCTTTCAAATTTACTGTTGTTCTCAGAAAGCAATACTTTATACCATACATCTTAGTAAAACAGTCCTTGAAGAGAGAGGCAAATACTTCTAATAATGTGGTTAGCAATTTCCCCCCAGCTAAGGCAGCCAAGAATGATGCAGGATATATTCTGCAAGTGTGAATTCTTCTGTTTAGACATTGACATTTTCGCAAGTTCATAGCTATAGTATGGTATTTGATTTGCAATTTTCTCAGATGTACTGTCCCAACTGCAGCAAAGATTCAAATGGCAAGAAAGCATACACTGATGCAATAATAATAAAACCCTGAGGATTCAAAGTTGTATTTTTTATTTCATTAGCAAAAATAAATGGATAAACAGGGCATGGTGGCACACACCAGTGATCTCATCCCAGCACTCAGGAGGCTAAGCCAGGAGGACCAACTGAGTTGAAGGCCAGTTTAGTCTGCATAGTGAGTTACAGAGCCGCCCTGGGCTATAGTGAGACCCTGTCTCAAAAAAAAAAAAAAAAAAAAATCAAAACAGAACAAAAGAGATAGAATAAGTAATATAATTATTAAGACGTGTATACTAAGTAATGCATAATCAAAGTCTGAGTTAATTCAATTTGAAAATTATACTTTTTAAGATCCAGAACATTATAAAGAAACAATATCTACTTATATAAACAGTGTTGAAAAGGCACAAAGCATCTGGCTTTATTTTGATTGATATTTTATCTGACTGAATGCTTAGTCTGGTCCATATACAGATGTACTTATTGTGTCCATATGTTTAGGGGAACATTTAGCATTCATTTCATGGTATATTGTTGTAGTTGTTAGGTGGTGTTAAGTCGGGTTAAACTCCTAGCTCTTCTAGGTATGATAGGCAAAGCACAACCCAACACTGTGCTAGGCCCATTATTATGTCAGTGCTTCTCTGCTATTCATAGGGTTATAGAACTACATGTAAAAATCTGCCTTGGAAGACTACACTATACATATAATATCATAGCTGTTCCACAAGGGAAATTGAAATTGAAAAATACTAGAGAGCATATGACAGTTAGATTTATATTGTTTATAATTTACCTTGAAATGGAAAATTTTATACCTTTCCTTTTTTGTCTTATTGGATGGATCTTCTTTAGAAGAAATGAAAATAAACTTAACAGGACTCAGGATCAGATGATTTGGAATTGAATTTCAATTAAGTAACTGTGGCAAGTCATTTAATCAAATTTTATACAATTATTTTTCTACAAATAAAAATCATAATCCTTAGACATAGCTGTTTTGTGGAGTACTGGTAAATCAAATACATGATAACAATTGCCTAGCATAATACCTGTCTTATCCTGAGTTTTAAAATACACAGTTGTTGTTGTTGTTAGGTGCTATCGAGTCGGTATCCAACTCATAGCGACCCTCTGTACAACAGGGGAAACACTATTGTCAGGGTTTCTCTGCTGTTCATAGGGTTTTCAATGGCAGATTGATTTTTGGGAGGGGGTTGCCAGGTCCTTCTCCCAAGCCTACAGCTTCTGGTGTTCCCAGGCGGTCTCCCATCCAGGTACTAACCAGGCCTGACCATGCTTAGCTTCCGAGATCTGACAAGATTGTATGCCACAGGGCTACAGCTGCAGGCTTTACATAGTTGAATCAAATAAATTTGAATCTTAGATATAACTAAGTTCAAAACTTAGTTCTACAAATTGGCATTCTTGTTGTACTGTGATGTCAGTGATTTTGGATTTCTGTGTAATTTTCGTCTATAGTGACAATGGGAAAGAATAAAAGGAATGGAACTGATTTGAGGAAACTCATGCAGCACATACCACATTACTCTAAGCACACTATCAACTCCACAATTAGGATTGCTAACAAAGGAATACCACAAAAACTATAATGTTAACAATGATATCAACAATACAAGAATTCTGGGGGATAAGCAAGAATGCTAACATTTTCAAGGTCAGTTTTCCTATATGAACATATGGGTTCGTCTTCTGCAAGTGATTATAATAATGCTTTACAATCTCATATCCCTGTATCTCAGGAGCTTCATGCAATATGCCATGGAAAGATCAAGAGATGACATCTGAGATGAGGTTTTTTGAAGGAAGGGTGATTTTTAATTAGGAAAGATAAGATATGCCAAAGTTCAGGAAACATGATAATCAACGAGAGCTACAAAATTATGACATACAGCAAATGGTATTTGGGGAAATCACAATCCAGTTTTACAGAACAGCATTTATCCAAAAATACTCATTGAGTTCTGATACAAACTGTGATCTCTAGTGAGTTATATCGGATGATGGCATAGCCAATGTACAGTTAAGAAATAAGATAAAAATGGTTACTGCCCCAATTGACTTAAACATGTTTTAAAATAGTTTTATTCCTTTATTCTTTCTCCAGTAAACACCACCTTTTATAAAAATTGCTCCTTTAATAAAAGTTGTGACTATAGATTTTTCCTTAGAAATGTGGTAGTGAGTGTATTCATAAAATAGAAGTAATAAGAATGTACAATCCTGAGTTTTCATGTCATAGTTTCATTATTATTCATTCTCAAACACTTCCTAATTTACATATTGATTTCCTATTTAATCACTTTAAAATGTATTTCCTTATTTCTAGGAAGTTAGATATTTTATAATTATCTTTTTATTACTAATTTCTAGCTTATTTTTATTAAAGTCAGGAAATTTATTTTGTATGATGTCTATCCTTTAAGAGAGGTTAAGTCTTTATACCTAGAAAATGGTGAAGTTGGATAAATGTTAATGAGTACTTCTAAGTCCTGAGCATTTTACACATTTTGGATATTGAGGCGCTTAGCTTGTGCATCACTGGGGTGAAACATTGACAGAAACAATTTAGGGCAAGAAAGATTTATTTTAACTCATTGCTCAGATAATTTCAGTCCACTGTGGCAGGGAGCCATGGTCGGGAAGCAGCAGGGCCTGTGGCAGGGGACGTCACATCATGGCATCAGGAAGCAGAGAGCTCACTGCGACTGGTGCCCTGGTAAACCTTCCCAAGGTGCAACTCCAGTGAGCACCTTCCACAACCTAGGACCAAACTCCCAAAGTTCCACACCCTCCATAAACAGTGCCACCACCTGAGGACCAAGCACTAAATACATGACCTTTGGGGAATATATTTAGATTCAAGTCGTAACAGGTATAATGTTCTAAATTTGCCAATTTGGATAAGTCTCTCTCTCTCTCTCTCTCTCTCTCTCTCTCTCTCTCTCTCTATCTATCTCTCTCTATCTAGTTAGTTGTTAGTTGTTGAGTCAGGTCCAACTCAAAGTGACACTAGGTACAACAGAATGAAACACTCCTTGACACTGTGCTATGGCCTGGCACTATGCCAGTTATGCTCTGCTATTTATAGAATGTTCAATGGCTGATTGTTTCAAGATTGTTTTGGGGATGGGCCTCCAGGTATTTCTTCTGTTTTTGTGGTACTGGCGATTGAACCCAGGGCTCCAGAGCATTCAAAACAGCACTTTGCCAACTGAGCTAAACCCCAGCTCTGCAATAGATAGATAGATAGATAGATAGATAGATAGATAGATATAGATATAGATATAGATAGATATAGATAGATAGATGTAGATATATGTGTGTGTGTGTGTATATATATATATATATATATATATATGTTGTTGTTGTTAGGTGCTGTTAGGTGTTGTTAGGTACACTTAACATGATTTATGATTTTCAAAACTTTATTTATTTATTTATTTTTATTTATTTATATATTTTTTGCGGTACTGGGGTTGAACCCAGGGCCTCACGCCTGCATGCTTTGCAAGTGCTGGACCACTGAGATGCACCCCCAGCCCATTTATTTTTACTTTTTGAGACAGGGTCTCGCTAAATTACACAGACAGCCTCTGGTCTTGAACTTGCCATCCTCCCACCTCTGCCTCCCCAGCTGCTGGGATTACAGATGTGAGCCACCACACTCAGTGTTTCAAAATTTTATTTTTAAGGAGATAATAAACATACAATCATAAAATGAATATTCAGC
Source organism: Pedetes capensis (assembly GCA_007922755.1). Taxonomy (NCBI): domain Eukaryota; kingdom Metazoa; phylum Chordata; class Mammalia; order Rodentia; family Pedetidae; genus Pedetes; species Pedetes capensis. Next base: position 774 of record VMDO01026225.1, on the reverse strand, counting down.
TTAAAATTCTCCATGGTCTTATGACATCCTTTAAGTTCTGCTCCTGAAGACATACAGAAAGTTCCACTGTTATTAGTTTATTCTCACATCATTCAGACCGCGGCTGAAATCGGAATACTAGACTCTGTTTTTGAAGCTTGAACATAGATGTTCAATTTCAAAATTTCTTCCATGGCGTTAAGAACAAAACAAGGATAGTGTGCAAAAGACTTTCTGGCCACGTTAAAACTTTTTTTGGAAAACATGATGGAGGTTCCTCAAAACACTAAAATATCTACCATATATCCACCAATCCTATCACTGGATATGTACCCAAAGAAATTTAAATCAAGAGGCTAAATGATGTCTATATTCCATGTTCATGTCAATATTATTCATATTAGCCAAGAAATTTATGCAATGTAACTTTATATCAAAAAATGAATAGATTTTTAAAATGTGGTGTACATACATAGTGGAATATTACACAACTTTAGAAAAGTCCGACATTTTGTCATTTCCAACAATATTTAATGAACCTCAAGGATATTATTGTAAGCACAAAGTTTAAAATAACATGTGATATCATTTGTATGTGGATTATAAAAATGTTGAACTCATTGAAGTAGAGTGTGGAATGCCACCCAAAGCTGGTGGCAAGGGAGATGTAGGTCAATGTGTGAGTAAAAAGTTACAGTAAGATAGGAGGAATAAATTCTGGTGTTTTACTGCATTTCAGGGTGATTACAACTAATTATGATGTATTGTCTACTTCAAAATCAAAATAGGTAGATT
>VMDO01026224.1:0-27032 GCA_007922755.1 Pedetes capensis | reverse complement strand
AGCCACTCAGACTTGTTGAAATTTAATAACATTTTACCACCAAGTCACTCCAAAGTCTTGCAAGGAGATATGATCACACACCATCATGGCAAGGGCATATGAAATTCATTAGGAAAAGCAAGATATACAAGAAAGTAGTGAAAACATAATTTAGATTCTATCTGTTAAGACCTTGAGACTTCTATGTTGGCTCAACCATAGGTTCTGAGGAAAGGGATAATAACAGAGTTCAGGAACAATGGTTGCCATCTGGTCATTCCAGACTCAATAGAAAATGTATGTCTCCAAGTTTGGTTCACTTTTCAAAGTTTGAAAAAATGGTAACACTTTATTTTCATTTTTCATTGATAAAATACATAAAATCACATAACAAGAAAATATATCCTAATCAATTATTATAAGATGAACAAGGCAACACTCTTTTAAAACTACTATCCAGGCAAAGACATGAAAGTTATCAGATACTCCCTATCATACTTCACATGCCCAGTGGCAATGTAAACCCCTCACTGACCCTAAAAGTATCAGTCTTATGACTTTTATGTAATCGTTTTAGTTTTGTTCATACTTTTATTATTCAATAGTGCATTTTTATATACCTTTGTACCTATTTTTACAATGTACTTTTAAGTATGTGGGAAAATTCCATGTGTTTATTCTTTCTGTAACCATCAACTCAAAATCAGTGTTACAGATGATCATCTACTTACAATGGCCTGATGTTTGATTTTTCAACTTTAATGCAAAGATGATATGCATTCAGAAGAAACTGTACTTTAAAATTTGAACTTTGTTCTTTTCCTTCTAGCAATGTGTGATATCCAATAAGGTACTCTCTGTACTGGATGGGGTAGTGAATGTGTGAGTTTGAAATCCTAGTCAGCCATGTAGCCATGACTGTTGAGCAATCCAAAGTCTACAGTGTCCCGTGTGGCCAGGATTCTAAAGATACCATCACTCATTAAGTTACATAAGATATTCAGCACTTTATATAAAATAAGCTTTGTATTAGATGATTTTTCTCTACTGTATACTAATGTAAGTATACTGAGCATATTTATGGTAGGCCAAGCTGTGGTAGTCAATAGACTGGATTATTAAATGCACCTTCAATTTACACATTTTCAACATACAAATGATTGTTTTTTGTTTGTTTGTTTTAATTCACTATGTTAGAAATTTTCATTGTCTGCTAGGATACTATATTTCTAATTTTTCAACAATAATTTTGCATTTACATTGACTTTGTTGTATTCTGCTGTTCATTTTCATACATCAAGTCTTTTGGGCTGTTGAGGTAAAAACCTTATTGAAATAACATTCTGGACCTTGTTGTGTTGTTGTTAGGTGCTATCGAGTTGGTATCCAACTCATAGCGACCCTCTGTACAACAGGGGAAACACTATTGTCAGTGCTTCTCTGCTATTTATAGGGTTTTCAATGGCAGATTGATTTTTGGGAGGGGGTTGCCAGGTCCTTCTCCCAAGCCTACAGCTGGTGTTCCCAGGAGGTCTCCCATCCAGGTACTAACCAGGCCCGACCCTGCTTAGCTTCCGAGATTTGATGGGATCAGATGCCACAGGGCTACAGCTGCAGGCTTCTGGGCCTTACAGGGTTTCATTCTAGGCTTTTGTTTGGTTTGGTTATTGTTAGGGTGGATTGCTTGGTAAGATATCCTAAGTCAGCTACACTATCCGACTTTGGACCATTGTATTTTTTTTTTTTTTTTTTTTTTTTTTTGGCGGTACTGAGGATTGAACCAGGGCCTCAAGTTTGCATGCTTTGCAAGTGCTGGAACACTGATCTGCACCCCAACCCATTCTTTTACTCTTTTGAGACAGGGTCTTACTAAATTACCCAGACTGTCTCTGGTCTCAAACTTACAATCCTGTTTAAACCTCCTCAGCCACTGGGATTACAGGTGTGCACCACAGCACCCAGCTTGTCCATTGTCTTTTTTAACCTGTTTTCTCTCTCCTACTCCATTTCTGCCTGCAGCCATAGCCCTGCGGCATCCGATCCCTTCAGATCTCTGTGGCATCCGATCCCTTCAGATCTCGGAAGCTAAGCAGGGTCGGGCCTGGTTAGTACCTGGATGGGAGACCGCCTGGGAACACCAGAAGCTGTAGGCTTGGGAGAAGGACCTGGCAACCCCCTCACAAAAATCAATCTGCAATTGAAAACCCTATGCACAGCAGAGAAGCACTGACAATAGTGTTTCCCATTGTACAGAGGGTCACTATGATTCGGATACCGACTCGATGGCACCTAATAACAACAACAATTCCATTTCTATTCCACTTCTGACAGTTTACCCTCACTGTAGATTCTTGTTTTGGAAGAGAGTGCAGGCAGTTCATTTGTTGTGGTTGATGGAAATGCACTGCTTTAAAAGTCACATTTTTCTTTAATCTTTAAAATGATTCATATTAATGGGATAGTATATGATGTCTTCATAATGTATCTATTGATAATATTAAATCAAGGTAAGCATGTCTGTCTCCTTGGTCATCTCTCATTTCTTCATGACAAGAACACTCTCTCTCTCTCTCTCTCTCTCTCTCTCTCTATATATATATATATATATATATATATATATATATATATATATATATTTAGCTTTTGCTGACTTATAGTGCAAACTTGTTATCTATATTCACACAAATGTATAATACTATACCATAGGTTCTTGCTACCATCTAACTGTAGCTTAGTACCCAACGGTCAGTTTTTCCTTGTCTCTCCCTCCAACACTCCTCAGCCTCTTGCAATCACCATTCTATTCTGAATAACTATAGCATCAAGTTTTATCTTCTATATGTGAATGAGAGTATGCAGAGCCTGTTTTCTCTGAATGGCTCATTAAACTTAACAAGAATTCCAGTTCTATCCATTTTATCACAAATAACAGGATGCCATCATTGTTGTGGCTAAAAAAAATATTCCATTGTGTGTAACAACATATTTTATCACCTGTTAGTGAATGGACCCTTTGGTTATTTTCATTTCTCAGAAATTGTGAATAGTAGTGCCATAAACATGGGAGTATAGATGTCTCTTCACATCGATTTCCTTTCCTTTGTATATTCACTCAGTAGGGGGCTTGCAGGATCATATGGTGGTTTTATTTCTAATTTTTTGAGGAAACTCCATGTTTTCCATAATGGCGGACATAATTTACATTCTCAACAACAATATGAAAGAGTTCTCTTGGCTTCACACCCTCACCAGCATTTGTTATCTTTAGACTTGTTAGTAGTAGTCATTTGTGTTTTGGGTGATAGTTTATTGTGGTTAAAACTTTCATTTTCTTGACGGTTAGTGATCTTGAACATTTTTTTCATATCCCTCTTTGCCATTTTTATGCCTTCTCTTAGGGAATGTATATTAGATCTATTACCTATTTTTAATTGGTCTGTTTTTGTTTGTTTGGGTTTTTTGTTTTGTTTTGAATATTTTTATTGTTTGTTTTTTTGTTTGTGTGTGTTTGTTTTTGGTATAGAGATTTTATATGAAGTCTGTACATTAATCACGTGTTAGGTGTATAGTTAGCAAATATTTTCATTCATTCTGTTAGTTGTAAATTCACTCTAATTATTTCCTTTGCGATGCAAACCTTTTTAGTTTGAAATAATGGCATTTTATCAATCTTTGTTTTTGTGTCTTCTGCTTATGGGATTGTCCAAATAATCTTTCCCCATTAAATATCATAAAGCATTTCCCCTGTATTTCCTTCTAAGAGATTTAGTTTCAGGTCCTCCATTTTTGTCTTCACTCCAGTTAAGTGGATTTTTGTAACAGCCCAGAGGCAGAGACTTAGTTTTACTCTGCATGTGGATGCCCAGTATCCCCAGCACTGTATATTGAAAAGATTCTCCTTTCCCTAATGCACATTCTTACTATTGAAAATCTGGTTTTCCCTTGTACTCACTTGTAATTAGTTGTTGTTAGGTGCCGTCGAGTCGGTATCCGACTCATAGCAACCCTCATAGGGTTTTCAATGGCTGACTGTTTCTGGATTGCCTTGGGATTGGATTGCCAGGCCCTTCTCCCATTTTTGCGGTGCTGGGAATTAAACTCAGGACCTCAGAGACTGCAGAGCAGTGCTCTACCAACTGAGCTAAATCCCAGCCCCACTCACTTGTATAGGAATAGACAAAACCCTTCTAAGCATTACTATTCTTCTTAAACTGGCTTACTGTTCTTTCCATAACACCTGAAATCTATGTGAGGATTCTGTTGTCCCCAGGTTAATATGATGCCATGGAACTCACCATAAAATGCCCTATTCCCCTCTCTTTAGCCATTTTTGTGTATATTTAACTGTCTCCATCTCCCATCCCACTACTAATTTTCTTGTTTTCCTCTCTGAACCAGTAGACACAGTTCAGTGTAATACAAGTATATTTCTTTCTTTATTTTTATTTTTATTTTTATTTCCTTTTTTTTTTTTTTCTTTTTCAGTACTGGGAGGTTGAGCCCAGGGCCTTGCACTTGCATGCTTTGCTGCTTTGCAAGTGCTGTGCCAGTGAGCTGTACCTGCAGCCTATTTTTTTTTTTTTTACTTTTTTATTTGAGACTAATTATGCAGACTGCCTCTGGTATCAATCTTGCGATCCTCTTGCCGCCACCTCCCAAATCCCTAGGATTATAGATGTGCGCCATCATGCCCCGCAGATTTCTTTAATCGGGAATATATTACCATTTTCTGCTTTAAATGGCCAATCTATTGTTGTTACTGTTGTTAGGTGCCCTCGAGTTGTGTCCAACTCATAGCAACCCTCATAGGGTTTCCAATGGCCAATTGTTTTGGGATTGCCTTAGAAATGGACAGCCATGTCCTTCTCACATTTTTGTGGTGCTGGGAATTGAACCCCGGGACCTCAGAGACTGCAGAGTGGCACTCTACCAAATGAGTGAAATCCCAGGCTGGCCAACCTCTTAAACTGTTTAAAAGCACAATTAGGAAACAAACAATGACCTTTATCTAGTCTGTCCTTTCAGCAGTATGAATTCAACACATTACGTGGTTATTACTTAATTAGTTACCCACAGTTCTTCCTTCTTGTGAATACTTTTAGATTTGCTGTTATTGTGTGTTAGTCTTCATGTGTGGTCATCTGTATATGCCTATATCTGAGTAACCATGGAGACATCATGCTATCAGTATTTATTTTAAATATCATTATTGGGTTTCTGGTTTACTGATCTAGTTGGTTTTTCTATTTATAGGATAGAATACTCGGAAAACTGCAAAGTATTTCAATAGAACCAACATTCTTTTTGATTTCAAATAATATTAGGAATTGATTTCAAATAATATTAGGAATTTGATTTCAAATAGAATTTGATTTCAAATAATATTAGGAATTCTTGTCTCATTCTTATCAGAATGAGAAAAAAATCCTATTTTGACTGTCTGAAAATATGTTCATATATTTGTTAACCTTGCATGCACATTCCAATCAAATTTTCTGATATAAAAATTGGCTGAAGTCAGGTACTATGGCACACATCTATATTCCCAGAAACTCAGGAAACTTCAGGAGGGTCACAAGCTGCAGACCAGAGGCAACCTGTGCAACTTATCTGAAAAAAATAAAAATAAAAAAGAGGCTGGATATTCAGCACAGTTGTAGAGTACTAGTCTAGTATACTCAAGGCACTGGATTCAGCCTCCTACTACTGCAAAAATACATATATACATGCATAAACATGCTGAAAACCAAAAATCCTATTTGATAATCCATTCATCAATAACTCTTTTGCCCTCTAAAATGGACTTTTTTTTATTAAATTTAAACAAATTTTTTCTTTGTCAGTTATATTATTACATGTATTTTTCTTTCTAAAAACTACTCAGCCACTATGCTTAGCCACAAACCATTCTAAATGCTGTTATTTTCAGTGCTAGGTATCAAACCTATGGTCTTGTGTGTGCTAGGTAAGCATACTACTGCTAAACTACATCCCTAACCTACATTTCCTTATATGGCTTTAAATAAAAGCATGTTTATGATGAAAAACTAAAATATGTTTTCTAATAGTGTCCCTTTTTGTTGCATACACCTTAAAGAGAACCCAGTAAGATGAACAATGACATAAGATGAAGTTTTGTTTTGTTTTGTTTTGTTTTCATGTAGAAAAATCCAGAATACTTTTAACCACTGACAAGAAGAGATAATAAAAGAGGCGATTTGAGAATTCAACAGATAGAGGAAACAGCAAGAAAAAATGCAGAGAGAACCCTCAAAAATATAAGGCTGTATAGTAACCACATGTACAGAAGTGATATCACTTCTTTTTGTTGATGTTGTTTGTTTTGTTTTGTTCTTTGTTGTTGTTGTTATTGTTGCTGTTGTTTTCACTACTAAAAGTTTGAACCCAGACTGTTGTACATACTGAAGGAGTGGTCTAACACTGGGAAGTGTCCCTTCACTGTCCTTTTGTTAATGTTTTTGTTGTTGTTGTTGTTGCTAGGTGCCGTAGAGTCGGTATCCGACTCATAGCAACCCTCATAGGGTTTTCAATGGCTGAGTGCTTCGGGATTGCCTTGGGAGTGGATTGCCAGGCCCTTCTCCCATTTTTGTGGTGCTGGGAATTGAATTCGGGGCCTCAGAGACTGCAGCGCAGCGTTCTACCCACTTTTGTGAAATTGTACAAGATACATTTTGCGAAATTGTACAAGTTGCCTCTAGCCTTGAGCTTTCAATCTTTCTGCCTCAACCTCCCAAGTCACTGAGATTACATGAGTCCACCATGAGCCCAGTTCATGATAAAAGTTTTTAGAAAAAAATACTAAAGCTATAAGGGAAAATGTGAGTAATTGGGAAGAAAAGGTACCTGAAGTTGATTGAATTTTCCTATACATACTTTGTCTGTGGAGGTAAGAAGAATTTAGGTCATCCTTTAAAAGGATATTAGCACGTTTTAAGGTTAGAGGAGTTTAAAAAAATTAAAATCTACTATCTAATAAAGGTATCTAATAAAGGCATCTAATAAAGGCCCATAAGCATTAGAGTTTTATAGATACTGGAGATAATTGATTGTGGACAGACATGCAGATTAGAAGTATCACCACACTCTGTATTCCTGGGGATGGAGTTTATCTCAGTTGGCAAATTACTGAACTGTGCTCTCAGAGGCCCTGGGTTTGACCCCCCAGCACCACAAAAATGGGAGAAGGATGTGGCCACCCACTCCTAAAGCAATCCCAAATCAATCAGCCATTGACTACACTAAGAGGGTCTCTATGAAGCCTCCACCATGACACCTAATGACACCTAACACAGTTGACATATTTGCAAAAGCAGTCTCATAGAATGCAAAAGAATAGTGCAAAGGCCAGGGGCTTGGGTAAAAGTATACTGGGTGAAACTGAGAACAGGCAATAAGAAAGGTCATAGAGAACACAATTGAATAAGTGAATAACAATAAACCAGCAGAATGACTATCTGTTATTTGAAAAATGGAACAGTAGAACAATGAGGGCAATATTCTTGGCTTGATGTGATGTGAGTTACAGTTCTTTAATGTTCTACTTCTCAAAGAGCAGAATGCTAAGGAAGTGAGTGATAAACTGATTTTATGGATGGTTGAGAGAATGTTGGCATTAACAAAAATTGTAAAATTAAGATTTAAAGAGCAAATCACTCAGGCAATGAAATTTTAATACAAGAGGGCATAGGTTTTAAGAAGATAAGAAAGCCTATTGATGAAGGTCTAGAACACAGTAACCATCATCCATTGTGAAGTTTAGCAATATAGTGATTTTTACATGAATCTGGATTAAAGGCCAGAAAATAGCAGAATGAACTGATGATATTAACTTTACTTCCATAGCTTTAACTTCCTAGCATGTGGTAGGTCTACTTCCTTTAGAAGCATGTTATTGTTAGGTACCATCGAGCTGGTGTCCCATGCATAGCATCCCTATGTACAAGAGGTGAGACACTATTGCCAACACTTCTTTGCGATTATTCATAGGGCTTTCAATGGATGTTTTTTGTTTGTTTTTGTTTTTGTTTTTTGGGGGGCTTGTCAGGAGGGGAATGGGCTGCTGTGTTGTTCTCTCCCAAGCCTATAGCACCTGGTGTTCCCAGGCAGTCATACATTCAAGCACTAACCAGACCTGACCCCACTTAGCTTCCAAGATCTGATGGGATCAGATGCCACAGTGGTGTGACTGCAGGCTTTTAGAAGCATATGCTTTATTAAACTGGGTTTAAATTGTTATTTGGTTCTAACCTAATACTGCTACATGTTAATAACATAAGCCATTAAAATTATTAAAAGCAGGTAGCAAAATTAAAATTAAAAACCATGGTAAATTTGTGAGGGAAGCATCTCTGCTATATTTTTCTTGCATTAGACTGGTGACATATGATAATTTCATGTCACAGTAGATATTATCTGGTATAGAAATGCTCTAATGCTACCATTCCTCAGAAGTCCCATTAGTTGTCTTAACAGATAATAACATTTCCTAGATAACAATTATTTATATTAAGTTTTCCTTGTTCGTATTGTAGTGTAATTCCTGGCCCTATCTAGATTCTGACTGACAAACTCATCGATTTCTGGCTGCAACAGGGTTTCACACATTCTAAATAAAACACATTTTCTTCTTTTCTTCACATTTTATCAATTCTGAAACCAGAGAGCCAATAGTTGACTGTGTGTTTGTCACATTGACAGTACATCTAGCAATCTGTGACATCTTAGATTTTATTAATTATAGGAGGTTTCTCAGCTTTCATACCTATCCAAGATTCTAATATTCAAATATCAAAGAATATAATCATTTGATTATAGCCATATATTCAGAAACGTATCCTGTTCTTGGATCTAGACATGTGTTTTAATACTTATTTAAAAAGTGACTTGCTGGGGGAATTTCAATTAGTCTAGAAATTTAAATTTCCAATGAATTTTCCTTTTGAGTATACTTAAATTTCCCCTTCCTTAGTGACTAGTTTTTTTTTTCCCCCATTCTTCCAACAGACACAGATCATTAGGATTAGTGTAATCAAAGTAGATATCTTAATTTTTGGAAATATAATGCCATTATGCCTTTTAAAAAGACCATTTTAATAAACTGTTTAAAAGTAAAATTAGGAAATAGACCATGAACTTTTTCTACTGTCTTTTAGAAAAAGGATTTCTACATGCTACATATGATTTACCACATTTGAATGACCAGTCCCATTTGATTTTCCTCCATAGTTAAGCAGATATTTCATAGCTCATCTCCCAATTGTATTATGCACAGTATCTCATTAGTATCCTCACAGTGCAATGTGTAACTATTTGTGAATGAATAAATACTTCCATTGCATTGAGATTAGTGTGTGATTAGCAAGTATCTTCTAAGAAAGGAGCTGATTTGAAAGCATAAAATCTAACCAATTTAGATAGCTTCCCTGATGAATTCAAGCTTGAATCAATTTGTACTCAGTTTTTTGAATGTGTTTTAGTTTTGACTAAAAACTGAAACAAGATTATTTCTGTAAACCTAATATCTCCTTTCTGAAGTGCTCTCTTATATAAAAGGTACTGTACCATGAAATAGGTTTGTTGTACTTTTCCTTTTCATTCTGATGGTATGCCTAATAAACTCTGGCTTCATTATATAGAAAAAAGTATTTATTTCTGAGTAAGTAAGCATTATAGGAAGATAGGTTTCCATATTGTTATTCCACCTGATAGACTATTAGGAAATCTGTAAGTGTATAATTACCAGGACTAATCATCTTATTACCAATTGTTCATGACCTGGAAATAGGTTCTAGTGTGCTAAAGGTATAATCAAAGATAATTTCTAACATTTAAGTGACTTACAGCTTTAAGAAATTTACATAATTTCTCTAACTTTTTCTTATCACTTCTAATAACAACATTCATATTTGGATGGGGACAGCAGTAGCACTTAATTGAGAAATTGGGATTACTGTTATTATCTCTCCATTAATATGAGAGTTTTGCATGAAAAGAAGAATAAAATGACATGGTACTAACTCAAGCTCACACTCTATGGCTTTGAAAATGTCTTGGATCAACAAACAACAGTGTCTGTCATATCCTCTATTTTACTTATTTCCAACAAATTAATTAAACAGACCCATATGAACAAAAACTAAAGATAATAACTGAGGTTATTTTGCAGTAATTCTGTTAAGTTGTTTGCATATTAAATACTCCCAAATAACAAATCCAGTTGACATTTACTGGGTAGGTCCCTGTCGCAGTGACCACAGTAAAAGATAGACGAAACAGAAAGGATTGAACAATAAAACGTGATATATTCCTCTGTGTGCTGCAAAAAATCAAAATTTGTATGGATAATTGCCAGTTCAAAAAATTTTGTAGGCCTGCATGCAATACTGTTAAGAATAATTGCTATGAAATTAACTTCATGTGTTCTCATTTAAAAGTTGTTGCTTTCCTAAAATACGTCTAAGTCACTACAACCTTTGATTTGAATTTAAGACTAAAAAAGAGTTTAATCTACATAAACCAACATTTTATAATGTGTGAAGCAAATTTTTTGTCAACAAAGTATATCATATTTGTGAGAAGATTTTCAATTTGTAAGAGTCCCTATGATGATTTCATTGTGTATTACTTTCTACCTGCTCTGTAAACTCATGTTCCCCATCATACTATTAGACAACTTCAGGCTCAGTATACCTAGAGTCTTTGTCAAGGGGAAGCAGACCTAAAGGGCTTTCTTGGGACTCATTTGCACAGGGAATGAGTGAGTCTGAAGCTTCCAGTCCTAGTCTATTGACTTTGTGGTGGTGTCTATGGACTTTATGATTAAGCAGCAAGCATTATTTTTAAACTCAACAGGGAGGACCATCCTGCCTAGTCAGCCCATTTTTCTAGGTATGAGATATTCAAGTCTCAGCTTTCAGTCTAATGTCTGAATATAATATTTTTCCAGTTTACTTCCACAGATTCAATAACTATTCTAAACTCTTCATGAAGCGAAATACTTCTTATATTCCACCAAAAGAGGAAATGCTTAGACCTGTGGGGTCTGTGAATGTTTGAACCAAGAAATAATACTCTGCCTAATTTTTAACCTAGGTCCAAAGGACAATATCACCTCCATCCAATAGAGAACCCAAATATTAAATTACTTAATGATAATGTAAAGGAGGGTGTAACCTAGTGTGAGATCCAAAAGATTATATCCAGTATGCAAGACACAGTACTTAGTTTGTTATCTCCTTCAAGTACCAGTGAGGAAGGTAGGAGACAATGGTCAACTCTTCTGATAATTGGACCCTTGAAAGAGTAAGTCCAGATGTAAACTAGGAATTTTGAGCCATGGCTATTTCCTACCATCCAGGTAATTCTTTATACCATTTATGGGAAAGAGTAATGAGAGTGGCAAAAAGTCAAGAGTTTTAAGGTATATTTCCTTTAAATAGAAATCAAGCATGTTACCAGAAAAGATTGTTATTGTTAGGTGCTGTTGTGTGGAATCTGACTCATAGCAACCCTATGTACAAAAAAACGAAATTCTACCAACACTGTGCCATGCCTGGCATGACTGTTAGTGCTTGCTTGCTATTCATAGGGTTTTCAATGGCTAATTGTTTTGAGAGTGGGCTGCTAGGTTTTTTTCTCAAGTCGACAGCACCCAGTCTTCTCAGGTGGTCTCCCATCCAAGTACTAACCAGCCCCAACCCTGCTTAGCTTTTGAGATCTGATGAGCCTGAATGCTATGGTGGTAAAGCTGTAGACACCAGAAAGGATACATCCCTTAATTCTAGATTCAACCTCCTTTAGATATGTTACCAGTGGAAGCTGATACTGGTAAAAGGTCTGACTTTCCCTGATAGTGCTTGTATGATTTTTCTGAGCCATTGATATGATCAGGGTTGTGAGTCAAAGAGCTACCATTTTCCCCTCATATAAGATGAGAGATCCTTGCCTCCTACTTTTCTGGCTAGATTCTACACTACAAACTCCCCACTCAACTGGTAATGAGTGCCCTACCTTCTCTTCTACTAAAGAATTCTCACAGCACATGACATCAAGTGAGATCTTTATTTATAGTAACTCTAGTTCAGTTTTTAAATTATATTGCTGAACATTCTCAAATGCAAATATACATAAAAGGGTTTGATACTAATCAGAACAAATTCAGTAGGAAAAATAGCTGTTTTAGCCTTTAGTTTAATAAGTAATAACCAAATTAACAATGTTGCTGTTAGTAAGTATTGCTGAGGGTTGAAAGCCATTTATATAAAATTTCAGAAAGGGTAATTCTAAAATGTATATATTAAACTCTTAGAATGCTATTTTTTTTCTTTGCTGTATGTATTATTATGGGGCTGGGATTTAGCTCAGTTGGCAGAGCGCTTCGCTGCAGTCTCTGAGATCCCGAGTTCAATTCCCAGCACCACAAAAATGGGAGAAGGACCTGGCAACCCACTCCCAAGGCAATCCCGAAACAGTCAGCCATTGAAAACCCTATGAGGGTTGCTATGAGTCGGATACCGACTCGACGGCACCTAACAACAACAACAATGTATTATTACATAATTATTCTATGTAATTTTTGTGTGACTCTGTCTTCCAAAAACTCGTTCTTGCTATTAGGTAGCATTGAGTCAAGTCTGACTCAAAGCCACCCTATGTGCAACAGAAGGAAAAACTGCCCTGACACTGCTACATGCCTGGCACTATGTCAGTGGTTCTTTGGTACTTATAGTGTTTTCCATAGGTGATTTTTTTAGGATTGTTTGGGCAGTGGGCTGCCAGGTCCCATTTTTGTGATGCTGGGGATAAAACGACAGGCCACAGAGCGTGCAGAGCAACCACTCTACCTACTCAGGTAAACACTAGCAAAAACTCATTGATTCACCTGAAATATTTAATATGATCCAAGTTTTTACTAGACATGATTTTATTAATAGAGACATATTTAATAAGACAACATCCCTGTTGTTAGGTAGCTAATTTTCCAGTGGGAGAAAAATGAAATGGATAAAAATAAGAAACACACATGCCTATGCATGCAATAATATGTTCTATAAAACAAAGTAAAATGTAATGGTAGTGGGGAACGATTGGATAATTAAGATGAACATTTTTGAAGAGTTTCTGCTTATACTGGAATCTAGATAAGAAGGAATTATCCCTTGGAAAAGAGCTTTCCTGGTGTAGAGGGCTCCTAGTATGATCATTAGGTAAAAATTAGTTCTGTGAATTAGCAAGCTAAAGAAGTCTGATGTGCCAAGAAACTCAGCAAGAAAAAAGTTGTGATTTGTGAGTTGAAAATTTGATCTAGGCCATATTATTACACGATTTTGACTTAGTCCTTGTTTGCTTGTCCAGTAAAGTTAAAGGTGATACCTCACACTGCAAGGAAACTTGGAAAGCAATTGGAGTCAGTAAGAAAACTTTGCCTGCAGCCATAGTCCTGTGACACCTGATCCAGTCAGATCTGGGAAGCTAGGCAGGGTCAGGCCTGGTTAGTACTTGGATGGGAGACCATCTGGGAACACCAGCAGCCGTAGGCTTGGGAGAAGGACCTGGCAACCAACTGCCAAAAATCAATCCTCCATTGAAAACCCTATGAACAGCAAAGAAGCACTCACAATAGTGTTTTGCGTGTTGTACATAGGGTTGCTAAGAGTTGGATACCAACTCAAAGGCACCTAACACTACCACCACCAAGAAAGCTTTACTGAAAGAGAAGGGGAAGGGAGCAGTAAAGAAGTTGAGCAGGAAAGTCACCCTGCACTGTGATGGAATAGGCCGCTGAAGGGAGAGTAAGCATTTAAATTGTTGGCTTTGGTTTCTTTTACAGTGGTCTTCTCGGATCCATTGTTGCTTAGATTAGCCTGGAGCCATGAAATAATAAGAGTGAAACTACTAACAGTTATTTACAGTGGACTGGCCATTGTTACTGGGTCCTTTGCCTCCTTGCATCTTGGCTCTGTGGTGAAATTCCAAGGGCTTTCATTTTGTTCTTGCACACATCAATGGCATTGTTTTGTATGAGAAAAAAAAAATAGAGCTAATTCTTAGTCTCCCTTGCCTTCATCTCCTGCTACTCATATCCAACTGCTACTTAGCAATATCATTTAAAGTAAAGACGTTGAATTTTATTTGAGATGCTGTTAGATGGATTTGCAAGCCCTAATTTTATCATCTTTTTTAGAAATCATTCTGGATTTGCTGTGGACTATAATAGAACATACATTTAAGTAAGGAAAGTACTTAAAATAACCATTGTTCTCATCTGAAAGTTGAGTAACTATGACAGAAGAGGACATTAATAAAGCAGATATAAATAAATTATTTGTTGTTGTTAGGTGACGTTGAGCCAAGTCCAACTCATAGTGACCCTATGTACAGTAGAATGAAACACTCCCTGATTCTGTGTCAGGCATGTGAATTTATTTATGTTTAAGTCCGTTGTTGAAGAAATGTGTCAATCCATCTGGTGGAGGGTTTTTATTATTTCTTTTCTTCTTCTTTTTTTTTTTTTTTTTTTGCGGTTCTGGGGGTTGAACCCAGGGCCTTGCACTTGCATGCTCTGATGCTCTGTAAGTGCTGGACCACTGAGCTGCACCCTTAGCCTTTTTTTTTTTTTTTTACTTTTTATGAGACAGGGCCTTGCTAAGTTATGCAGACTGCCTCTGGTCTCGAACTTGCAATCCTCCTGCCTCCGCCTCCCAAGCTGCTGGGATTGTAGGCGTGCGCCACTTCACCCGGACATTATTTCTTTTTTGACCTATCACTCTCCCAAACATGATGTCTTCATCCGGGGATTAGTCACTCTTGACTACAAGTCCAAAATACGTAAGACACAATCTAGCCATCCTTGCTTCCAAGGAGAACTCTGATTGCACTTCCTCTAGGACAGACCTGTTGGTTCTTTTGCCATCCATGGTATATTCAATAATCATCTCCAGCACCATAATTGAAAAGCATCAATTATTCTCCTGTCTCCCTTGTTCAATGTCCAGCTTTCATAACCATATTATGTGACTGAAAACACCATGGCATGAGTCAGGCACACCTTCGTCTTCAATGTGACATCTTTACTTTTCAATACTTTAAAGAGAACTTGTGCCACAGCTTTTGCCAAAGCAAGATGTCATTTGATTTCTTCACTGCTGCTTCCATGGGTGTTGATTGGAGACCCAAGTAAAGCAAAATCATGGACATCCTCAATATTTTCTCCATTTATTGTGAATTTGCATGCTGTCCAATTTGTTGAGAATTTTGTTTTGTTGATGTTTAGTCGCAATCCTTACTGAAGGCTATGTTCTTTGATCTTCATCAGTAAATGTTTTAAATCTTCTTCATTTTCAGCAAGCAGAGCTCTGTCATCTGCATAACACAGGTTATTAATGAGTCTTCCTCCAATCCTGATGCCAGGTTCTTCCTCATAAAGTCCAGCTTCTTGAATTATTTGCTCAGCATATAATTTGAAGAGATATGATGAAAGTATATACTCCTGACACACACCTTTCTCAGTGTTAAACCGAGCAGTGTTTCCTTGTTCTATTCCTATTCGAACAATTGCCTCCTGGTTCATGGACAGATTCTTCAGGAGAAGAATTAGGTACTCTGGAATTCCTATTTTTCAAAGTATTACGCATAATTTGTTATGATCCACATAGTCAAATGCTTTTGCATAGTCAATTAAACATAGCTAGGCATCTTTTGGATATTCTCTGCTTTCTACTAATATCCACTCTTAAATCAGCAATGATGTCTTTGGTTCCCCACCTTCTGAATGTGGCATGATTTTCTGGCAGTTTCCGGTCTAAATACTGGTGCTGTTGCTTTTTAATGATCTTTAGTAAAATTTTGTTTGTGTGTGGTATTAATGATATTATCTGATAGTTTCCACATTCACCTGGGTCCCCTTTTTGGGAATAGGCACAAATATGGAACTTTTCCAGTCAGTTGGCCAGATAGCTGTTTTCGAAATCTGTTGGCATAAACATATTAGCACCTCTAGTGCTTCATCTGTTTGTTGAAACATCTCTACTGGTATTCCATCAGTTCATGGAGCCCTGTGTTTCATGAATTCCTTCAAGGCAGCTTCCACTTCTTCTTTCAATACCATTGACTCCTCTTCATGTATGCAACCTCTTGAAATGATTGGTCAGCTAACAACGTTTTTTGGATAATGACTTTGTGTATTCCTTCCATACTCTTTTGATGTTTCCTGCATCATTTAATATTTTCCCTGTAGAGTCTTTCACTATTGCCACTCAAGGCTTGAATTTTTCTTCACTTCATTAGGCTTGAGAAACACAGCACATGTTCTTCCCTTTTGGTTTTCTGTCTCCTGCTCTTTGCAACTGTCATTATAATATTTGTTTTTGACTTCTCGAGCTGCCTTATGAAATCTTCTGTTTAGTTCCTTGATTTCACCCCGTGGTCCTTTTACTTTAGCTGTTTGATGTTCAAGGGCACGTTTCAGAGAATGTTTTGATATGTAATTGGGACTTATTTTTCCCTGTCTTTTAAATAACTTTTTGCTTTCTTCATGAGTGATATCTTTGATGTCATGCCACAAATTGTCTGGTCTCCTATCATTTGTGTCTAATACATTAAACCTGTTCTTGAGGTGGTCTCTGAACTCAGATTATACTCAAGGGATATACTCCAGGTCATATATTGGCTCTCATAAACTTGTTCTAATTTTCTTCAGTTTCAGTTTGAACTTGTGTATGAGAAGTTGATGGTCTGATCCACAATCAGTACCTGGTCTTGTTTTGACATTTTATATAGAGCTTTTCCATGGTCTTTTCCCACATATGTAGTCAATTTGATTCCTGTATGTTCCATCTGGTGAAGTCCATGTGTATAGTCACCATTTATGTTGGTGAAAAAATGTATTTGCAATGAAAAGGTCATTGCTAAACCGGGTGCGGTGGCGCACGCCTGTAATCCCAACAGCTTGGGAAGTGAAGGCAGGAGGATCGCAAGTTCGAGACCAGAGGCAGTCTGCGTAACTTAGTGAGACCCTGTCTCAAATAAACTAAAAAATGGGCTGAGGGTGCAGCTCAGTGGTCCAGCACTTGCAGAGCATGCAGGTGTGAGGCCCTGGGTTCAACCCCCAGTACTGCAAAAAAAAAAAAGGTCATTGCTCTGACAAAATTCTATCATGTGATCTCCAGCATCATTTCTGTCACCAAGGCCATATTTTCCAACTACTTAGCCTTCTTCTTTGTTTGTAACCTTTGCATTCCAGTCACCAGTAATTATCAGTACATTCTGATTGCATGTTTGATCTATTTCAGATTGCAAAAGCTGTTAGAAATCTTCTGATATCTTCATTTGTGGCCCTAGTAGTGGGTGCATAAATTTGAACAATAGTCATATTAATTGGCCTTCCCTATAGGTGTATGGATATTGTCCTATCACTGACAGCATTGTATTTCGGACAGATCTTGAGATGTCCTTTTTTTAAATTTTTTATTGGAAATTTTTAATGTACACCTTAATGTGATTCATTCTGACATGCTTTTCATTGTGACATTTCCATATATGCATTTTGTTGTACATTATTCATATAGGTTCCCCCTTACTCTCTTGTATGCTCCCCCCCATCCCACTCCCCCTATCAAAGACTTCTCTACCATTTACTTGTCTTTTTATGGTAATATTTTTCTATGTATCTTTGGGTTCCAGTTCTGTTTAAGATAGAAACTTTTCCTGCAGTGAACTTTCTTTTTACTTTGTCAGAACTATTACATGCATTTTCTAGACTTTTTTGATGATGAATGCACCCCATTTCTCTTTAGTTTGTCATTCCCAGCATAGTAGACCATATGATTACCTGACTCAAAATGGCCAATGCTCGTCCATTTTAGCTCACTGATGCCTAAAATGTCAATGTTTATGCATTCTATTTCTCTGTTAACTATTTCTAATTTTCCTGGATTCATACCGTGCATTCCATGTTCCAGGTATTAATGGATGTTTACAGTTGTTTCTCTTCATTTTGAGTCACGCCACATCAGCAACTGGAGGTACCTGGAGCTTTACTCCATTTCTGTCATCAAGGTAGACTGTACTTTGAGGAGGCAACTCTCCCCCAGTAGTCTTTTTAGTGCCTTCAATCCTGTCGAGCTCATTTTCCAGCACTATATCTGACAGTGTTTCTTTACTATTCATAGGTTTTTCAATGATTAGTTGTTTTGGGAGTGGTTCACCAGGTCCTACTCCCTATTCTCTTTTAGACTAGAAGCTCCACTGAGACTATCCACAATGGGTGACTATGCTAGTATCTGAAATACTGGTAGCATAGCTTTCAGCCTCATGGCAGCAGACAAGCCCCCAAAGTATGGCAAACTGACAGACATGAGGGGGGATAAATTGATTTAGAATGTTTTACAGGGCAAGTTGTCAGGAGTTATTGATAAATTTAGCAAGAATTAAGAAGTCAAAAGGAATAATTTGAGTTTTGAAATTTATCATCATAGTTAATAATGATCCATGAAGATAGAACTGCTTAGTGAAAATTTTGTTATGCTCATGTTGAATTAATACACCTAATAGATAACTGAGCCTGCAGCAATACAACTGTGTCATTGGATCCCATCAGATATCAGAAACTATGCAGAGTTGGGCCTGGTTAGTACTTGGGTGGGAAAGCACCTGAGAACACTAAGTGCTATAGGCTTGAGAGAAGGACCTGGCAAATCACTCACAAAAAAACAGTCAGCCACTGAAAACTCTATGAGTAGCAGAGAAGCACTAATAATCCTGTTTTGCCTGTTGTACATAGTGTTGCTATCAGTTGGACACCGACTTGATGGCATTTAACAAAAACTAACAATGATAGGTAACCCCATGGTGTTGTCAACTAATATTGAATTGACTGTTCAAATCTGGAATTCCAATTGGGACTGTAGATTTTGATCAGGAAGTCATTATCATGTAGATGTCATGAAACAGTTGACATTTTAATAGATCAGTTGATAGGTTCAAGTATGTAAACAAGTAATGATAGGTAAAACATACATGTTTGAATGAATGAATATATAAACCAAAAAATAAAAGCAACAACCCATGGACATGATAAAAAGGAAAGTATTTTGCCAATCAGGATGAATCTCAAAAATATCTTGGGTAGGAAGGAATTGTAGACCCTGAGTGAGGAGAGTATAGAACACCTGAGATGGTATGTATAAAGCACAGATCTCATTTTGTGAATTGATATTTCCCAGTGGATCAGTCCTACATTATGAATAAAATGAAGAGAAACTTATCACAGTGTGATTTGACCTAGATGCTACTAGCAATTGAAGATATATTAGGTAAAAAAATATCAAGAAACTGTTTATATATGAGTTAAACATAAAGAAAATCAAATTTAAATGTATGTATGTATTTTCTGTATGAAAATGCAGAAATGCAGAAAATGTAGAAGTATGAACATGTTATGAAGAAATATTGAACTCAATTAAAATTAACTAAAAATATTTAAAAATAACATGTGTGATATGTAAGTGTAGGTTCATCAACTGTACAAATGGACCAATCTTGAAAATGGGGGAGATGAGATATGTGTGAAGTGAGGAAGGATATGGAATATCTCTGTACCTTCTGTTCATTATTGCTCTGAACCTAAACTATTTAAAACGATTATAAAAGATTGAATGCTTGGTTATTTTATTTGTTTATACAGAAACTCAGAAACTAAGAGAATGCATGAATATCGTATTATTGGATGTATTTAAGGTAGTTATGTTTAATAATTTATTTGTCAAACAAGAGGAGACACCTCACTGAATCAAATAGAAATTTCATTTAAATTCCATCTACATCATTTTAGCAATGAAAGTTCTAAAACCATATATATATATATATATATATATATATATATATATATCACAAATGCAATTTATTGTTTTCAAGTCATGTGGAACATAATCTGAAATTGAATAGAGTCAATCACATATTCTCTTTCTGACAATTTTATGATATTCATTATATCACTTGGAATTTTAGTGTTTCATTAATGACTTGTTCTAAACAGCACTGAAAATTATTACCTGTCTTTTTCAGATACAATATCTTTACTATTTGTTTGCATTTCATCACTGTTAATTTTTCATTCATTTAGAAAATACTTTTTGAGCTCTAATATATGAGAGTTGGGGCCTTAAGTGCCAGGGATACTAGAATGGATTTTTAGTATTTGTCTAAACCTACATTTTTAGTGGAAAAGAATATGTATGAAAATGACTGCACTGGAAGGTATAAAAACTATAGGAAGTAGAAGTGACTTATTGTGCCTGGAAAAATAGGCAGAGGCTACATGACATGACCTCTGTTCAAAGATTTTAAAGCCAGTAAGCAGTTGGTTTTGTAAATGATTCTGTGAACCCTAGTCTTTCTCCTCTTCTTCCTCCTTTTCTTTCACCTCCTATTCCCCCTTTTCTTTTTTTCTTTCTCTCTCTCTCTCTCTTTCATTCTTTCTTGCATTGTAAGTTTTAATTATATGCTTGTGTTTGGGCACTTTGTTCTCAGTTGGTGGGACTATTTTGGGAGGCTGTGGAACCTTTAGATGGTGGGACATAACTAGCGCATGTAGGTCACTATTGAAGGCCTCTGAAAGTTATACCTGGCCCCTTTTCTCCTGGTTCTTGCCTTGCTCTCTGCCTCTTTGTCCATCATGATGTGAACAGCTTTCCTCCAGGCTTCTCCTACTGCTTTTCCATGCCTTCCCCACCACTATGGCTAGCTCTTTGAAAAAGAAAGACAAAATAAATATTTCTTTCCTTTTTGGGGGAAGTACCAGGGTCTGAACTCAGGGACCTCCACCACTGAACTACACCTCTAGCCCCCTTTTTTCTTTTTTCTTTTGAGATAGAGTTTCACTAAATTACACAAGCTGCCCCTGGCTTTGAACTTGTGATCCTGCCTCCAACCTCCCAGTCACCTAGTCATCAGGATTACAGATGTGTACCACCATGCCTGGCTCAAAATTTTCTTCTTTAAGTTTTTTCATCATACCAATGAAAAAGTAACTGCAACAACAAAAGAGTTGTCTTGTTGTTGTTAAAGTAGTTGCACAAATTTATGGGTTACAATGTGAAATTGTAATACATGCATGCCATGTATAATGATCAAATAGCATGTCCATTACATCAAATCTTTATTATTTTGTTGAAATGCAATACTTCAAATCCTCTAACATTAAAGAAAGAAATTGCAAACGATACTAGAAAGTGGAAGGACCTCCCCTTCTCATGGATTGGGAGAATCAATGTTGTAAAAATGGCTATACTATCAAAAACTATTTATAGATTTAATGCAATTCCCGTTAAAATTCCTGTAACAGACTTTTCAGAAATAGAAAAAATGATCCAAAAAGTCATATAAAAGCACAAAAAAACACATATAGCCAAAACAACTCTAAGCTTCAAAACCAATGCAGGTGGGCCCACAATCCTTGACTTTAAACTACACTACACTACTATAGTAGCAAAAACAGTTTTGTGCTGACACAAAAATAGGCCAGAAGACCAGTGGAACAGAATTGAGGACCCAGTGATACACCCACATATCTATACCCACGTGATCTTTGACAAAAAGCCTAAGCATGCAAATTAGAGAAAAGATAGCATCTTCAACAAATGGTGCTTGGAAACATGGATTTCCACTTGCAGAAAAATGAAAGCAGATCCACACCTCTCCAACTGCATTAGAGTTAATTTGAAATGATAAAAGACCTCAATATAAAACCAGAAAGCTTAAAATTACTAGAAAGAAAAAAGAAAGGCAACATGCTCTAACACATAGGCATAGGAAAGCATTTTCTTAATAAGACTCCAGTTGCTCGGGAAATTATACCAAGAATAGACAAATGAGATTAAATTTAAAAAAAGCTTCTATGCAGCAAAGGAACAATCAACAGAGTTAAGAAATAGCCCGCTGAATGGGAGAAAATCTTCACATCCTACACATCTGACAGGGGACTAATTTATAGAATTTACAGACAATTCAAGAAAGCAAATCCTAATATAATAAATAATCCAATACACAAATGGGTAAAGAAACTGAACAAATGAAGAAGTTCATAAGGCTATGAAACACATGAAAAATGCTTAATATCTCTAGCCATTAGGGAAATGCAAGTGAAAATAACTCTGAAATTCCACCTAACTGTACTAAGAATGACCAAGATCAACAAAACAAGTAACAACAAATGCTTATGAGTTTGTGGAGAAAAAGGAACCCTCTTACACTGTTGGTGGGACTGTAGATTTGTTCAACCACTTTAGAAATCAATATGGAGATACCTCAGAAAGCTAAAAGTAGAACTGGGAATATACCCAGAGGGAGACAAGTCATCATATCACAGAGACATGTGCATCTCCATATTCAATGCAGCACTCTTCACAATAGCAAGGCTATTTAACCAACCAAAGTGCCCATCAACAGAAGAATAGATAAAAATGTGTTATGTATACACAACAGAATATTGCCTAGCAATAAAAATGAAATAAGATAATTTGCAGCAAAATGGATGGAACTGGAGAACAACATCTTAATCAAATGAACACAAGCTCAAAATGAGAATTACCATATGTACTCACTCATATGTGTGAGCTGAATCTTATTTAAAGGAAAAAAATCCTATACATAAGTTGATATATAAAAATGCACAGTTTCATAGTGAAGAAGTGACAATTTGTGAAAAGGGAGGCTACTGATTTTTGAGTGTTACTTTTATAGTGTGCTACTTTGCTGAGGAAGTTGATTAGGTCCAAGTTTTCTAGATGAGTCTTTGGGATCCTTTAGGTAAAGAACCATATTGTCTGTGAATAAGGATAATTTGACCTCTTCTTTGTATCTCCCTGTCTGTATCTCTATGATTTCTTTCTCTTGTCTGATTGCTCTGGCTAAGAGTTAAATAAGTGGAGAGAGAGTAGACATCCTTGTCTTATACTTGATCTTAGAGGAAAAGGTTTCACTTTTTCTCCATTTAATATGATATTTGTTGTAGGTCTGTCATACATGGCCTTTATGGCAAAGTATTTCCCTATTATGCCCAACTTCTGGAGGGTTTTACCATGAAAAGATGGTGCACTTTGTCAAAGGCCTTCTCAGAATCGATTGTGATGATCATGTGACTTCTGTCTAAAAGTCTCTTGACTTTTTAGTTTTAATTCTTCTTGACCAAACTAACTTAATTCATTAAGCTTTTATTTCCTAATCAAATTTATATAATCTACCTTGACTTTTATTAAAATTGAGGATATCAATGTTCTTATAATCATTTAATGTCTGTCCCAGTGATGTACAACATGACAAGGTCCCCAATCTCTGTTTTCTCTCTTCCTTTGTCCATGCTTGGGACAAGGGAGAAAGAAAAATAACAATTTCCTGCAGGATGAGATAGAAAGGCTGAGATGGCATAAAGGAGCCTTGGTAAAAGAACAGACCCTGAGGGAAATTCGCCAAGAGAACCTAGCTGAAAAGCCTGAAGGGTAGGTGCTGAGAAATGGGGGATCTCCCTCCCAAAAGACATTACCTTAAGATAATCTGGCTAGCAGCTACATCCCCGTGTTTTCTGGGTTTTCTCTCAGCTTTTGGTGCACATTTTCAATAAATGATCAAACACTGCCATAGGATAGTTAAAGAGAATTTTTAGAATTCTTCTCTTCCCAGTGTGGCCACACTGTAAATAAGTCAATTTTTCCTTCATCAATTTCCTTCATAAATTTTTATTTCCTAAATTTCATTTGGGCTGGGATTTAGCTCAGTGGGTAGAGCGCTGAGCTGCAGTCTCTGAGGCCCCGAGTTCAATTCCCAGCACCACAAAAATGGGAGAAGGACCTGGCAATCCACTCCCAAGACAATCCCGAAGCACTCAGCCATTGAAAACCCTATGAGGGTCGCTATGAGTCGGATACCGACTGGACGGCACCTAACAACAACAACAACACAAATTTCATTTAATATGCAAGGGAAATAAAGTGGTACACTAAAAACCTGATTGTCTGGTTACATCTTTACTATTCTACTTCTCTCTCAATCCTTTCTATGTGCCAAATTCTATCACCAATATTTTTCACTCTCATTATTTGACTACATTTCATTCAAATACTTTAATTCAAGTGTAGTTAATTCTGCTTTAAAAATTAAGTTTAAATGTTGAATACCAATCATCAATATTAACATTATTATAAATACAAAAATGATATTTACTGTAGAATTAACGCTAGCATTGTATTTCTTTTCCAAAGATTCCCATTGTATAAGGCACATCTATTTAAAGACAAATATGGCTAACTTTGAGGCCAAATAGTTTATTTTATTTTATACTGACTTGATTGTGAAAATCAGGTTTTAATTTAGTTTGCTTTATATTTGGACTTTAGTCTTTGTACATATAAAAATTTCTGCTGAAATTTTTCATTAGCTTCTTAGTCATTAATATACCATTAATAATCTAATTTAAAAATTTGATAATATTAATGTAATGAAATTATTGCCTATTAATTGCTTTTAAAAATACAAATACATTACAGTTTTATGCCCTTTTTTTGCACATTACCTGGGGGTTGAACTCAGGGACTTGCACACCCTTTGCAATGCCATGCCACAGAGTTATAGCTCCAGTCAATTTTTGCATTTTTTGTGTAGAGACAGGATCTTGCTCAATTACACAGGCTGCCTCTGCCCTCATAGTTGCAATCCTCCTGCCTCTATCTCCTAAACTGAGTCACTGGGATTATAGGTATGAACTACCATGGCTGGCTAATGTCAAATTTATATGTGGAATAGTTTTATAAAATGACTCTTTAAAAAAAATTTCTTCAGTGTTCCCTGGTTTCAGTATTTAGTTTGAGCAATGATATTCTTCAGGTACCATGAGGTAGCTTGTTACTGAATTCTTGATTAAGTACTTTCAAATACCATTTATTATTTGTTTATCTCCATGGTCTTTCTGAAACACATCTTGAAGTAATTTCCTGAGAACATTTGAAAAGAAGTTATATTATTATTATTTCCTTATTCAATCTGAATTTTTTTCCTTTCTAGAAGCATTTACATTTTCTTTACATCCTTAATGTTCTTAAAATTGGTATTGCCAAAACTAGGTTTAAATATTTTATTAGTCATGTATTAGGCTTCTACCTAATAACTCATATCTTATAGTTGTAGTATGTTCATTTATCAATTATTTTGTATTTCTTTTATCCATCCGTGGGGGTTTTAGCTCTACCCCGGCTAAAGTTAGGGCCAAACCCTCAACATAAAACGTGGCCGGTGTCAGGAAAGAAGGACCTCGGGAGACCTTCAGATGGTTGGAGAAGAGCAGGGAAGGTTTATTGGGGTGCTCCCCTTATGGAGAGCAAGGAGCAGGCAGCCCCTATAGAGCAAGGCTCTATCCCTTTAAGTGCTGGCTCTATGCCTGCAGCATGAAATGCTCTTCGTGGCTTGCTAGATGCCTTCAGCCCTTCGGGGCCCCTGGGCTTGATCTCGCCAGCTTGCTAGATGGTCTTGCTGGAGTAGGGAGCGCTGGCCCAGGTGATGAGGTTCAGGAGATGGTCAGAGAGGTCAGGATCAGTGGTGCTACAGGGATGGATAGGGGTCCAGGAGCCCTGCTTTTATAGGGTCCTGGAAGGGTCACATGGTGGGGTTCAGCCAATCGGGGCACACAGCTGGTGGGTACAGCGGGCAAACAGACATAACTGCCAAGTGGAGACAGTTATTACCTGCAAGGTGGTGAGGGGAGCCAATCGAAATTATGGTGGTTGAGGCTGGTCAAGCTGGTTGGGGACCATCTTTGCTCACTCGATGGGAGGGGCTGTTTTGAGTGAGTGAGATGAGCCCTGGGGTCAACTAGGGGTCAGCCCCTCAAGCTGTCATGAGGGACCCTAGCTGGGAAATATTATTTTAAAAATCCCCAACACATGTCTGCCTATCTGTAGACCCTTTGAAAGGTGGAACATTAGAACTGTTCTTATATATGACTTCATTTGTCTCTCAAATTTCTCTTCACTATGATTTTGTAATACATCATCAGAGACTTTTCTCATTATAGTTTCTGGTTCTTATAATGGATTTTCGTTCTATAATTATACTGTTAATACTCAAATGATTTTTTTTTGTTCTTTAAATAAATAGGCTTTAAAACAAGAGCTATTTTTAAAGATGAAAATTTCACATGACAAAATATTGATATATAAGTAAGATATAACAATTATAAATGTATGCACACATACCAACAAAACACAAAAATGCATGAAAAAATCTATTAGTATTCAAATATGTCTATATAATTTCCCAATCACAGTTGGAAATTCCAATAACTTATTATAATAAATAATAATACTACTAGATGGAAAATGAGTGACTATATGGAAAAAGTGAATATCAGCCAAATTGTCCATTGGCATTTACAGAAAATTACACCTATCAATAGTGGAATTGATAGTGCCTGTAAGTACACACAAAGTATTCATCATGTGGACACTATTTTAGGTTTATAATGAAATTATCATGGACTTAATTAAAAATCAATACCAGAAAGATTTTTAAGAAATATAATATCTGAAATTACAAAAGATTTTTATCAATAACTCATAGATAAAAATATATTGCAGAATATAATAGAAAATATTTTGGGGAAATAAAAATAAATGCAGCATGTTAAGATGTCTACTGAACTAATCAGTTGTTTAGATATCAGTTCATAGGTTTCTCTGCTTGTATTTGAGAGAAAGGTATACCTAAATTCAATAATTTAAGCTTATCCTTCAAGGAGTCTTAAAAATGGAAACAATTTAAACCCAAAGTAAATAAAAGAGGAAAACAGTATATACCAGGATAAAATTCAACAGAATAGA
The DNA here is from genome assembly GCA_007922755.1 of Pedetes capensis. Classification (NCBI taxonomy): domain Eukaryota; kingdom Metazoa; phylum Chordata; class Mammalia; order Rodentia; family Pedetidae; genus Pedetes; species Pedetes capensis. The sequence goes on along the minus strand of VMDO01026224.1, from coordinate 171 downwards.
AAATAGAAAATAATAGTCCTTTGAAATGACCAATAAAATTAAGAAGTTTGAAGCAACACTGAGTAAGAAAAGAAAACACATATTACTAAAAACAATAAAGGAAGAAGAAATAACATACAACACTCCAAAAAAATTTAAAAAGCCATAGGGAATATTATCAACAACTTTATG
>VMDO01026223.1:0-27032 GCA_007922755.1 Pedetes capensis | reverse complement strand
ATTTGTGTCTAATGCATTAAACCTATTTTTGAGGTGGTCTCTGAACTCAGGTGGGATATACTCAAGGTCATACTGTGGCTCTCGTATACTTGTTCTAATTTTCTTCAGCTTCAGTTTGAACTTGCATATGAGAAGTTGATGGTCTGATTCACAGTCAGCACCTGGTCTTGTTTTGACATTTTGTACAGAGCTTTTCCATCGTCTCTTTGCACATATGTAGTCAATTTGATTCCTGTGTGTTCCATCCGGTGAAGTCCATGTGCATAGTCTCTGTTTATGATGTTGAAAAAATGTATTTGTAATGAAAAGGTCATTGGTCTGACAAAATTCTATCATGTGATCTCCAGCTTCGTTTCTGTCACCAAGGCCATATTTTCCAACTACTGAGCCACCTTCTTTGTTTCCAACCTTTGCGTTCCAGTCACCAGTGATTATCAGTATGTCTCGATTGCATGTTTGATCTATTTCAGATTGCAGAAGCTGATAGAAGTCTTCCCTTTCTTCATTTGTGGCCTTAGTGGTGGGTGCATAAATTTTGAATAATAGTCATATTAACTGGCCTTCCTTGTGGGCATATGGATATTATTCTATCACTGACAACATTGTATTTCATGACAGATCTTGAAATGTCTTTTTTGATGATGAATGCAACCCCATTTCTCTTTATTTTATCATTCCCAGCATAGTAGACCATATGATTGTTTGACTCAAAATGTTCTATGGCGGTCCATTTTAGCTCACTGATGCCTAGAATGTCAATGTTTATGCACTCCATTTCTCTTTGAACGATTTCTAATTTTCCTAAATTCATACTATGTACATTCCATGCTCCAATTATTAATGGATGTTTACAGTTGTTTCTCCTCATTTTGAGTGGTGCCACATCAGCAAGTTGAGCACCTTGGGGCTTTACTCCATTTCCGTCATCATGGTAGACTCTACTTTGAGGAGGCAACTGTTCCCCAGTAGTCTTTTGAGTGCCTTCCAACCTGGGGCCTCATTTTCCGGCACTATATCTGATAGTGTCTCTTTGCTATTCATAGGGTTTTCAATGTCTAGTTGTTTTGGGAGTGGCTTGCCAGGTCCTACTCCCTAAATCTTAATATATAAAGAACACTAATAAGCAACAAAAAGAGCATTGTCTTGATAGGAAAGTGCAAAAAAGGTATGAATAAATGATTCATGTAAGAAAATTACCACAATTAATAAAAATCTGAAAAAACTCCCAACTTTACAACTGAAACATAAATTTAAAAAGAGGTATCATTTTTTTTCCATTTGCACTGACAATAATTTAAACAATGATGTTATTGGGAATGAGGTGATAAGTTCATAAACTCATGTTTCACTTAATAATGGGATACATTCTGAGAAACATGTTATTAGGCTATTTCATCGTGGGAACATTGTAGAGTATGTTTGTACATAGATAGTGTTGGTCAGTGACTTTGATGTAGCCTCTTGATGCCATCAAGAGATGTAGTAAATATGAGTGTGTGAGGCTGCTGTAGTGAAACATGCCATACTGTTTTACAGTAAAAAGAAAACCTTTTTTTCATAAGTAGGAGTAGAATAAAATTATGAGAAAAAGCATAAGTAAATATATAACCCAGTAACACAGGGCTTTTAAAAAATTATCACTGTCAAATTGTGTACTGTACATAATTGTGTGTACTCTACTTTCATATACTTGGCAGCGTAGAAAGTTTGTTTACTCTAGCCTCACTACGAACACATCAGTAATGCATTGCGCCACAATGTTATGATGGCTCTGATGTCACTAGGTGACAAAGATTTTTAGTTCCATTATAAACCTTATGAAACCACCATTGTTTACTATGCAGTCTGTGGTTGACCAAAACATCATTGTGATTGGGTAAGATTTTAAAAACTTAAAATATTTATACTCTTTTACCCTGTAATCCCATTCCCAGAAATTTATTATTTTGGGGCAATATTTATGATGTATATAAAAATATAAAAGTTTTATCACAGCATTATTTGGAATGGAAAAAAATGAGGAAAACAAGTTTAAATGTCTAGCCATACAGAATAACTAAAATAATTATGTGTCTTTCATTTTGTGGAATTGTCTATCTATTTTGTAGAGTAAAAAATGATAGTTTCAAGTAATATTGAATGCCATGTAAAAATATCACTCTGTTTAGTTTTAAAATGAGTAAACTGATCCTTATATGTAATCCACTATGGACTTGATTTAAATTGTATATAAACATATCAGTAAATTGAGGATAATCGAACAAAATATTAGCAGTTCCTGTCTTTGAGTGATAGGTTATGAACAGTTCTCAATTTCTTCTTTAAAGAACTTCCAAACTGTTTTTATATTTACTGTGATATTTTAAAAATCAAAGAGTCTAGTAAATGATATGAAAATAAAAACTAAGAATCTAAGGAAGGAGGATGAAGTTTAGGCTAGACAAATCTGAGTATAAACATGACTTTTGCATTTACTAGCTGGTTGCCCTTGTTGGCATTTTTAAATCTTTTTTTCCTGTCTGTAAAGTGAGGGCAAATATAGGTCCTCACAAGATGGCTCTATAGATGAATTCAGAAATAAGGAAGGAGTGTAATATTGAATAGACTCTCGGTAAATGTTAGCTAAGTCTTCTATTCTCTCCATTGGTCTGTCTGGAATTTTGAATTTGGAACCTAGGATCTTGATTGGTCTTTGAAGTTTCTCCTGTGAATTTGTACTTGTTCTGATTTTGTTTTCCTATTTAACCACAGCCACTTTTTCCACTTTTCTAAAATAGAGCTAAATCAGGCTGGCTATCTAGCCTTGATGTGGCTGTGATTTAGAAAAATTGAATGGCTATATTCAGATTATATCATATGTGACCTCTTCAAAGGCTATGGTATAGATTCTTCCTGTTTAAGTTCCTCTTTTTGTTCTTGGTTTGACAGAGGTTTCTAAAATTGTAATTCCTAGAGGTGGCAAAGATGTAGCTAAACGATTATTTTTATACCACGTTCATGGACATGTAAACTTACAATAATCTTTTGTTAAGAAAGTTTGGAAAGGTATATCGAAACCCTTTAAGCATCTTTGTGCCTTTTGCCTCAGTAATCCCATGTTCAGGTAATTGTGTTCTAAAATAATAAACAGATGCATGCTATAATTTATCTACAATTGATTCTAGCTCTGTATCTTTTCTAAGATTTGAGGGGATAAGTTAAAAACCTAGTTGCTTTTGCTCACCAGAGCCATAGAATTAGGGCTTCTTTGGTAGGAGTCCCTGTGCAGGTGTGTTGAGATGATTGTGAGGTGCAGACTCCATATCTCTGACAAAATTCTCTCAATCCTTGTGGATCAAGTGAAAGAGACCAGGTGGTGTAATGCAAAGAACCTGATCACTGGCCTCTGCAGTCATGGGTTTGCATCTGGATATTGACAGAGAGTGATTTGTGACCTTGATCAAGGTGCCTCTCCTCTCTATGGATCTATTTTCTTCTGTGTAAAGAGGCAAGATAATGCTAATCTTGTAGAATTTTGCACGTAAAGAAGAGAATGCATGTGATAAGCCCAAGTGCTTTATGACCATATCTAATTCTTTCCCTTTGTCCAGTGAGTTGAAATGATGGTTCTGGATATTTTAGCCTTCCATGTTGATGCTCCTGGGCTCTCTGGGGAATAGCCAGGTTGCCAGATTTCCCATCCAATTGGAGCCTCCAGAAGCAGTGTTGGCTGAAACCTTAGTTATCTCTTCCTCAAAACTGAGGATGGAGATAGGTGTAGTGGAAATTCTACCTTATTTCCTCAAGTATCATAGTGCCATGAAAGTTATTTAAGACAGAAGCCTTTACATAAAACATTTTAACAACAACAACAAAAGTGTTTATAGCTGGGTGTCATTAGCACACAGCTGAAATCCCAGTGACCATGGTGGCTGAGGCAGGAGAATCATGAGTTCACAGCCGGAGGCAGTCTGCACAACTTAATGAGACCTTGTCTCAAAAAGTGAAAATGGGGCTGAGGGTGCTTAGTGGTAGAGCCTTTTCCTAGCATGCACAAAGCCCTGGGTTCAACCCCCAGTGATGAAGTTTCTTTTTCTTTTTTTTATTGTAGTACTGGGGTGGGAGATTGAACCCAGTGCCTTGTACATACTTTGCAAATGCTATGCCAGTTGCACCCCCTTTAAAAATTTTTTATCTACAGAGCCTTGCTAAATTATGTAGACTGCCTCTGGCCTTGAACTCACAATCCTCCTGCTTCTGCCTCCCAAGTTGCTGCCTCTGCCCCTGGGTAGATATTTCTTAAATAAAATTTTGCTGAATGAGAGATTTTATTAAGTAAATAGATATCTACCACACAAAATCTAGAAAATGTAAGAAGGTAGAAAGACTAGGAAAACAAGGACCTATATGTTTTCTGATTCCCCAGTGATAGCTATTGGTAATATTGTCATGTGTTTCTGGTTAGGGTTGCCTGTACATTTTTATGTACTTGAAATCATACTGTATATATGTTGTCATGCATCTTGATTTTTTCATTTAACCATATAATATGTGTTTTTCTTATGTTAAACTCTTTGTAAAATTTGCTTTGACTAGCTGCATGATATTCCCTTGAATAGATATTATATATGCAATTATTAACTCCAGTTTTCAAATCAATGGAAAACAATATTGTTTTTCATATCTGATTCTTTTGGTCTTTTATCCTTTGTATCTATACCGGATATTCCACAAATTATTTCCTTGTTCAGAATGTCTATATATCAAGCACCAGTCTGCAGAATTAAGCCTTAGTTCAGTGGCTGTAATGACTCATGGTTAAATCTTTAATGCATTGTAGTTTATTTTTAATGCTACATTGTCCATAATTTCTATTGGAAATCCAGATAGCACAGCAACCCTGATGAGAAATCATGCTCAAAAAGTGAAGTCAATGGTGTGTTCCTGATTTAGAGTAAATGCGGTTGGTACATAGAAAATGACCTTTGGAAATGGTGCAGGGAATAGCTTTTGTTTTAAATTTTATTAAGAACTGGGACAAAAAATTGAGGGAAGAGGGGATATGTTCCATTTTGTGGGTAATGTGACTATAGTTGAAACTGAGACGGGTTTTTCTCCTCTCTGTCTCTAGCCTTAGTGGAACTTGTACTAATTTTCAGGAGTTGGTCACCCAGCACTTAGATTGCTTTTAGCAGGAAAGATCTCATTTTTGGAGCCTGTGAAGAGGAAAAGGAAATGTGTTTTCAGGACCATGAGTCAGTGTAGAGTGAAAGAAGCTGCAGAGAAGCTCTGCAAGTGTCTGTGGGTGTGGGCTTGAAGGACAGAGGGAGACAGAGAAGGAGAGAGAGATATTGAGAGAGATTGAGAACGCACACATTGGGGTGTGATACATTTCCAGAGAGAATCCAATCTATGAGGAGAGGAGAATATGGGCAATAATGACAAAGTTGTGTGAAACTCTGGCTTGACTTGTGCAAATGGATGAATATAAAGACCTGGTGCTCAAAATTTTGGAGTGATCTGACTTAGCAGTAGTTGGTGAGAAAGTATCTAGAGGTTTTTGGTTGATGGGATGTGACAGTGGGGGAACTGTGACCAGAGAGGCTAATGCTACTTTTTCAGGGGCCAACAAATCAGTATCTCTTCATTGCAAAGCCCCTTCTGAGGCCTAACAGCACTTGTTCAGTTGGGATAGTCTGCAGCTGTTTGCGGGGCAGGGTGGGGGTGATGATGTATTGCTTATAACTAAGGACAGAGAGCACTCAAGGACACCCTGACCTTTCACATACAGAAGCCCAGGAGTCACCTTGCTTTCATTTTACACACCCTCAGCTCTCTTGCCAGACCTTGGAGAGCAGTGGGACCTCCATGCTAGGAGTCCGCATCCCAGTTCATATCTTGCTTCTGTGTCTGTCAAGTGTCTGTCAAGTGGTTCATTCCATGGAAATTATACTCGGTATTGGAATAAACAGAGTCCTGGGAAATAGTTCTAAACAGAATTTATTCATTTATACCTGGGGCAAGTATGTGAACAGGCTTTGCTTCTACTATCTGATGTTGTGTGAAGGTCAAACCAGACACCTACCCTTGGAGGCTTCAGCCATGTTTTTTCTGACAAGATGAAGATATGTATCCACGTTCATTTAATTAGTTCAACACGTATGAGGTGTGTTCAAAAAGTATGATGCGTGTTTAAATTAAAAACATGCATTACAGTGTAATAGTAAATGATACATTGCCATGAATCTCCCTCAAAATCTCCCTTCCCCCTGGCTTCCAACACACTTATCCCATCATTCTCGCCACTCGCTGAAGCAGTTCTGGAAGTCCTCTTTCATGAGTACCTTTAGTTGTCTCCTCTATCAAGTCAGTGCTCCATGTCACACATTGATTCTGGTACAGCAATTTCTGTCAAACAAAAATAGTGCAGTGTGTCCTCATCCACCTTATTTACCAGATCTGGAGCTGTGTGACTTCTGGCTCTTCTCCAAAGTCAAAATGACCATGGGAGGTAAATGTTTTGAATCAGCTCAAGACATCGAAGCAGTCATGACAGTGAAACCAAAGACATTCGCAAATGAGCACTTCCAGAATCGCTTCAGAAAGTAGCAGGACCCTTGGGATAAGCATGTTCAAAGGCAGGGGGAGTTTTTTGAGGGAGATTAATGGTGATGTGTCTTTTACTGCTATAAGTTTTATTTCTTAATTTAAACACTCACCATATTTTTTGCTCATACCTTATATATAAATACCTGCTACTTAGCAGGTTCTCTTCCAGGAGAGATCAATCCCTGGAGAAAGACATCACTTTTGGGAGAGTGGCAGGTCAATGAAAAAAAGGAAAACCCTCCACCAGATGGATTGACACAGTGTCTGCAACAGTGGGCTTAAACATAATTAAGATCATGTGCCTGGCACAGAATCAGGAAGTGTTTCAATTTGCTGTACATAGGGTTGCTATGAGTTTGACTCCACTTGACGGCACCTAACAATAACAACAACTTCCAGCTATGTGGGACTGCCATGCGGACAGGGAAATGAGGTTTCTGTAGGAACAGAGTTCACAGTTTGGTGGTGAGCAGCGCATTCATGGTTGGATAATTGCAGATTCAGTGCAGGGTGAAAAACATTGGGCAATATGAGAGTGATGGAGAGGGGGGATGAAGACAGTGATAAAGAGGTCGGGATATTCCTCTGAGGAGGTAACAGCCAAGGAGCCACGGTTTTTGTTGTTGAGTTTTTATCTCCTTCCAAAGACTTGCTTCTTCATTAGTCTTTCCCATATCAAAATGTTGCCACCATCCACTCAGTTACTGAAACCAAAAATCTAAGTATTATCCCTGATTCCTCATTTTCCCTTTATCCTCCCCCCAACCCCACCCCCAGCTCTATCCCTGAACAATATTCCCAGGCGGAAGGTATTCTTCCCCACCTCTACTTCCGGCTCTCATCGTCTCTCCCCTGGACAGCTGCACTGCCTCCTGATTTGCATGCGCATCTTTCTTCCCCCACACCTCATAATTATTCTTCATCTAGCTGTTGAGTTGTGCTGATCAATATAGTAGCTGCTGGTCACACGTGAGCATTTAAAAGAAAATTAGAGAATACAATTAAGCATTCAGCTCCTCAGCTGCCACATCAGACACATTTCAAGTGCTTGAGAGCCACATGTGGCCAGGGTAGACACAGCACATTGTATCATTGCAGGAAGTTCATTCAGAAACCCCAAGTTACAGTGATTTTTCCAAAATATATACTGGCTCATATCCTTCCCTGCATAAGACCTCAAACAGTTCCCATCTCACTTGGGATAAAACGCAGACTCTTTACTCTGACTTCCAGAGTCCTGCATGACCTGGCTCCTTCCCATTGGCCCAGGCTTCTCTCTCTCCTCTCCCTACCTTAATCATTACTTTGTAGCTATACCTCAACCTCCTATTTCCAGAAGGCAAAGAGATTGCTCACTTGCCAGGCCTTTACAAGAGTTCACACCTTGAATTCCCTTTGCTGGGATGCCTGCCCTTCCTCCTCCAACCAAAGCAAATTCTTTGTATGGATCACTTATCAATGATGCTTGCCATATCCATCTCACAGTAAACATCACACCGCTCCCTGATAAGTGAGCTTCTAAAAGGCAAAAGCCTGGTCCATCTGCTCAAGGCTATAATCTCAGTGCCTACAATGGTGGCTCACTTACAGTAGGTACTCAATTATTTGTTCTAAGAATGAATGAATCATTATAAGGAAGCAGGACTGCTGCTACTACTTGTTTCTTTGCCTAAACTAGAAAAAGGCACCCTTTGCTCTGGGTGACTTGTGTCATGAACCTCCTGCACAACTGAGTCTAGTAGCTAGCCTTGGGCTGAGGATTGATCTTTCTAGGCAAGGGAAATGTTATTCTTAGGTGCTGCCAAGTGGAGTCCAACTCACAGTGACCCTATGTACAACAGAATGAAACACTCCCCAAATGCTGTGCCGTGCACACGATCTTTTATATGTTTAAGCCCATTGTTGCAGACACTGTGTCTGTCCATCTAGTTGAGGGTCTTCCTTTTTTTGTTGGCCTGCCACTTTGCCAAACATGATGCCCTTCTCTAGGGATTGATCCTTCCTGACAACATGTCCAAAATATGTAAGACTAGTCATTCTTTCTTCAAGAGAAATAGCAAGTGCCAAGTACCTAAAGAGGAATATGTTTAATGTGCTTGTGGGAAACAACATAGAAACATATGTTTGGAGCATAATTTATAGGGGGGAAACGTGGAAAGAAAAAATGTTGGGAGAGGTGGGCAGAGGACAGGTAACATGAGACCCAGAAAGTCATGGAAAGGAAATTGTATTTGTTTCCAAGTATAGTAGGAAGCCATGGGAAGATTTTAAGCAGGGGAAAGATGTCTTAATTTATGACTTACTGATTCTTACAGCTTTATTTCTTTGTATTTTTGAGTATATCTGTTTTAACATTTTTCTCAGGTATAGACTCTGGGAAACTTTTAGTTTTTCCCAAGGGGTGGGGACTTGCTTCTCCTGGACTTTTGGCGGGGGGGGGGGGGGGAACCCTCAGACAACATTCTCAGACTGAGCAGTTAGGTTCCAAACACACTTTGACTCTTTGAAATGCCTTCCTACATGAATTGCTGCTAATTTTGAAGGTCAAAATCCTTGGCTTCCTCCTGAAAGTAGAAGAGGCACAGACTAAAACTAATTAGCAAAAGTCCAAAGTAGTGGTTTGCAGCCATATCTTAGGGTTTTGAAATGCAAATAGAATCCTTTCTGCAGCTCTTCCCTTGGAGTAGGAACATCTAGGCAGCCTGGTGGTTGGTCCTAGAATTCCTCTGCCTATGAATGGGAATGTGGGACTTCTGCACAGAAATACACAGGAACTTAGCTGGAGTCTGCAACCTGCTCCTGTCCCAATTTCTTCTCTTGAGATGAAGGGAAAAAAATGTGTCCAGTTCTTTCAAATGTATTTACCATATTCCTTCAATTCTAAGATGCTGTAAAGAAAACAGGCACCATGGGCTAACTTAATGTCTTCTGGGAATAACTACAATAAACATGGTATTAAAAGTACACGTCAATGGCAAGAAGGGCCTGATTTCAGAGAAGTTAAAATACAAAGCAAAATCTCTGTTTCTTTCTGTCTCTCTCTCCCTCCCACCCTCCCTCCCTGCCTGCCTGCCTCTCTCCCTGTCTTTCCCTCTCTCCCTCCCTCTCTCCCTCCCTCTCTCCCTCCCTCCCTCCTTCTTTCATCTATCTACCATATATCATTTATATACTAGCTGTTTTTGATGGGTTGGTTGTTGTTGGTAGGTGCCGTCGAATCGGTATCCGACTCATAGCGACCCTCATAGGGTTTTCAATGGCTGAGTGCTTCGGGATTGCCTTGGGAGTGGATTGCCAGGCCCTTCTCCCATTTTTGTGGTGCTGGGAATTGAACTCGGGACCTCAGAGACTGCAGCGCAGCGCTCTACCCACTGAGCCAAATCCCAGCCCTTTTGACGGGTTATCATTTGGATAAATGTCCCTCAAAGGCCAATATATTAAATGCTTGATTGCCAGCCTGTGGCACTATTGCGAGGTGGGAGAACTTCTAAGCATGGGGCTCCAAATGAAGTCAACTGTTGATAGGTAGGTAGGTTGTCCTTAACTGTGACTGATGTTGCATTTGAAACCCAGGCTTATATCCCAAGATTTCTATTAATAACACATTTTAATTCTGGCCTTAATGCTCTGAAGATTGTCTAAAATCTCAAGTGTCTGCTAAGGCCTATCTAGACTTCCTGCTTAAGAACAAACAGGGGCCTAGTACCGTGGCACACAGCTGTAATCCCAGCGACTTGGGAGGCTGAGGCAGAAGGGTAGTGAGCCCGAGGCCAGAGGCAGCCTGTATAATTTAGCAAACTCTTTCTCAAGATGAAAAATAAACAAGAGGGTAGGGGTACAGTTCAGTGGTAGAGCAGCTGCCTAGCATGAGCAAAATCCTGAGCTCAACCCCCCACTACTGGGAGAAACACACACAAACACACACACATTAAACTGCTGGGCCAAGGGTATGGAGTGGAAACCAGTTGGAAGGGGCATGTCAATGGGAGCAAAGCTCAGTGGGTAACTATGTCAGCAAGGGTCCCTCTGTCCAAACATTCATCTGCTGCTTTGGAGCTCTGTAATCTCAGACAAGTTCCTCAACTTCTCTCAGCTGTTTTCTTATCCATAAAATGGGTTGGACACATTCTTAACCCTTTATCTACAGTCCTTGGGGCCAAATGTATTTCTGAACTCAGATTTACTTGGTTCTTTAAAAGAAGGCAATATAGTACATATATCATAACATCAGTAACATCCCCAGCAGAATTTGAGAAAGCACCCCCCAAATCAAGCATGTTCATATTTTTGTAGCAAAAGCATGGATATTAATACTCATAAGGAAATATAGAAACCTTTTAGTTTGTAAACACTCAAGTCTTAGTACCAGATGAGTGTGCACCAAACTTACATGAAAATCTTTTGATTGTCAAAGGCTTTCAGGATTTAAACTTCTTAGATCAGGGCTTGCAGATCTGCACCTGTCTCCTAGGACAGTTTTTATGGCTTTTATGGAGGTAAAGTGTTTACTTAGTACATTCCATAGTGCACAGGGAAGTGCTCAATAGTACTGTTACTGTTGTTAGGTGTCATCGAGTTGTTGTCAGACTCATAGCAACCCTATGTACAGCAGGCAAAACACTGTTGTTAGAGCTTCTCTGCTATTCATAGGGTTTTCAATGGCTGATTGTTTTTGGGGAGTTGGGTGCTGGTCCTTTTCCCAAGTCTACAGCATCTAGTGTTCCCAGGCAGTCTCCCATCCAAAAACTAACCAGGCCTGACCCTGCTTAGTTTCTGAGATCTGACAGGATCGAATGCCACAGTGGTACAGCTGCAGGCTCAATGGTATGACATGTTTCAATTTGCAAATGTATTTCCAAATTGCCATAGTTGAGCAGAGATGTGTGTGGCTGTTGGAGAGCCTGGTGGTCCTGGCTGGATTCTCATGCCATGTAGCCGTGACTGCTGGATTCTGAAGTTCTGATCTGTAAGCTCTGAGCACCTGGTTGCTCTCAGAGCCCACTTTCCACCTTCTGTCATGCACCCATGTTTTAACTAGCTTTGGTTGTTCCAGTAGGAAAAGAAAGAAATAAAACAGAAGGGCGCCTTCCCATCTCACCCGTAGGTAGAGTCATCCTTTCTGCTGGTCTTTTCTTTTTCTTTTTTTATGGCTGTAAAATGAAGAGGAAATTGAGAATAACAACAACAACCAAAAGAGCATTTTTGCTTCAGGCAAACATATGTGTGACACTCCATTAACAATAAGTGACATCTTCTTCCACCTAGCAGGAATCAACACAATGTTCACGGTAACAGTTGTCGATGGTGCCACAAACGGATGATGACTTGTCAGTTTCCATCCTATCACTCATTTTTGGGCAAACAGTGTGTCTCTGGCTTCCACAAGGACACACTCAGATGTTCACAGCACCATTCATTTCTCTGTAGGTGCCTGATGAGTCCTTGGCGGCTCAAAGTAGAGACCTGGGTGCATTTTATTGGAGCAGATCTGGGGAACAGGGCATCCTAAGGCTTGGGATGGACAGACCAGACATGGACTGAAGAGTTGAACACACCTTGGCCCAGGGGCTGCCCTGCCACTCACTGGCTGTGAGACCTCAGCTAATGTCCACAAGCTCTCTGAGCCTCTGCTGCTGTCCTTGTGCACAGAGATGATGGTAACTTCTCATATCACCAGGCCACTGTGAAACATAAACAACTTGAGGCATATGAAAGTGATTTGTCAACTAGGATACTCCAGAACAGGCCAAGCTCTTTCTGATGCTTTTATCTTCAGTTGACATTTGATTGACTACACAGTGCTCATTTGTATGACTCACATCTGTTCCTCTTATGTCCTGGCCTCTTCTGGGTTGGTTTCATTCTCTCAAGGAGTTATCCCTTTGTGTGTACATTTGGGACCATACCAGCTTGTGTGTCACTCACACGTTTGTATCTCCACCTGCCCATCCAGCCTTCTGTCTCTCCATTGGATCCCTAAGTGGTGCCAGGTGTTAGGCCAGGTTCTGGGATACAATGTGAACCACACAAGGATGGACCTTGCCCCAGAGGAGCTCCTAGGATACCAGGGAAATGGGCAAGTCCACATATGAGTGTAATCAGGTGTGGTTGATGCTGTCACCAGATATTGGCAACATGAGCTCATGTTCTGATGGGAGTGGTCATAGAAGTAAAGGAAGGAGCTAAAGGAAGTCCTCAGAAAGATGATGGCATTTGAACAGAAACTTGAAAGGAGGCAGGGCACAACCAGCAGAAGGAACTGCATATAAAAACCTTACATGTTCAGAGGGCTGAATGCAGGGTCAGCCCTGGCTGGAGCAGAAGCTGTTTAGGGGCGTTCGTCTTTTGGGACATAAGGAGAGGGACAAACTACAACCAGGTATTAGGAATCTGTAGGCAGAGACAGAATATCTCAGGTTTTATCCTGGTGTCCACAATTGGATTGTAGGCCACTGATGGAAGTTTTCAGGCAGGAGTGTGCCAGTCTTGGTCTGAGTTGTTAAAGTTCTTCCTGATGCCTGGCAGGGGTGGACTGGGAGGAGGCCAGGCTGGAGGCTGGGAAGCTGATAGAAGGCTGCTGCAGTGGTTTGGATGACAGCCTAGGAAGGAAAGAAACTACCTTGTGGGGGGTGGGGAATGCAAATGCTGGGCAGCTATTCAGAAGCTGGTGGACAAGAATGGCAGTATTAGATCTCTAGGGCTGCTGTTACAAGTAACCACACATTTAGTGGCTTAAACTGTCATAAATTTGATAAATGTGTTCTCTCACAGTTTCGGAGGCCAAAATCTGAAATCAAAGTGTCAGGAGGTCCCCTGAAGGCTGTAGGGCAGTGATCTCCAACCCTCAAGCAACAGAGTCATAATGGGCCATGGCCTGTTAGGAACTAGGTAACAGCAGTATGTAGGCGGAAGGCCAGTGAGTGAAGCTTCATCTGTATTTACATAGTGAACATAATGTGCTCAAATCATCCCCAAACCATCTGTTCTCTGTCCATGGAAAAATTGTCTTACAAGAAACCTGTCCTTCATGCCAAAAAGGTTAGAGGCTGCTGCTGTAGGATGCATCTGTTCCTTGCCTCTTCCAGGTTCTGATGGCTGTCAGGATTCTTTGTGGCTGCATTACTGCCATCTGGGCCTTGGCCTTCACATGGCTGTCTTTTCCGGGTGTCTTTTCCTCTTTTGCTTCTTATAAGAACATTTGTTATTGGATCTAGGGCCCACTTTGATAAACCAGGATGATCTTATCTCAAGATCCTTAGATTAATGATGGTACATCTGTAGTGGGATCAGTGGAGATCATAGAAGCTTATCAGGAATGATTTATTATGCTGGCATATTAGAGGAATACTTTTCAAAGTTGAGCCCCAAAGTGAGCCTGGACCTCTTGCTGGGTCCATGAGAAGGGGATCTAACAGGAGTAAAATGCCACAAGAGGACACAAAGCAAGGTTAGAGAATCAGGAAGAGAGTGGTCAGATGTTTGGTTATCTCTAGCTGCCTACAGGAAGAGGTGGGGAGGGCAGTAATTCCTCAGGCTGGAATAAAGAGATACACATTATATGTAGGATGCTGTTTCCCATGCTGATATAGCTCTGCTACTAGCAGAACTCACAAGGTCATTTGCAAGAAACCAAAATGATTTAGATAGGTATCAGTTGGTAACAAGTTAAGTGATCTTCATTAGAACAAACAGTGCTTTAATAAGGAACTCTTAGCTAATCTGATCAGAGAAAAGGAAAGGGTTTTTCTTTGGAAACCTGATTCATTCCCCTCTTTGATGCTTTTCATAAGTGAATTTAATCAAGAGAATCATCATCCTCAAAACATGGTTCCATATAATCTGATGTCTCCTCATTTGGCAGGGTCCAATATTTGGCCAAAACCATCAGCTAGGTGGTGATATGTTTATTAATGAGGCTTTTTATTGTTGCCCACATATTATTAATGAGCATGGGTAGGAGGAAGGGCAGTATAAGATAGTGTCCAAGTATGGTTATTACCACCCGTAGTAGAGCTTTAAAACTTCCAAAAGTTGAGAGCCAACCTTCAAAAAGTGAGTCTTGGGACCATCCTTTTCAAGTTTGAACAGGAACATGAGCCAGCTTCCATATTTTGGCTGTCAAGTCCCTGATAATTTGTTCATTGTTATCTATTTTTAAACAGTAATTAGATTGAATTCATTATATATTCTTCCCTTTTGGGGTAGAAGATAGTCTAGAGCTAATCTATTTTGGTAGGTAGTATTTCTCATTTAAGTGCCCTAACGTGCCAAGAGGCTTAGAGCTTTGGCATGACACTGTTATGATTCAGAGGATGGCTTGTAACCTGATAATGCAGTTAAGCATGTAAATTGGGGTGTGGAATCCCCAGCTTTTATCTTCTAAATGGCCAGGCCATAGTATTGGATTATTCTCTTAGAAGGGCATTTATTATCTTTTTACTCTCCTATTTTAACCTCAAAATCTCTCTTGTCTCTCTTTTTAAAAATTTGATCATGTATTAGATACTTCAGAACTTCTCTCTGCTTTAGTGGGAGTAGGAAGAAGAATGGCCAGACCATTCCCAAGACACAAGCTTCTGTCCAGCTAACAGGCAACTGTTGATATGCTCATGTACCACATATCCAGGAGAGGCCCAGGGGAGCCTTCCATTTATTTGGGGCCTCTAAGTGATATTGGTCCATTCAGCCATATTTGGGCCTATGATGAGGAGGTTTATAGGATAACATTTCTCCTTTTAGCGATTGTTATTAGGGGGTGACCATATTTTATTGAGAGAGGTAGCTATTTTTGGCTCTGTCTTGAAATATTTTTGTATTAGATCTAGTGTACCACAGGTTGCAGGTGACCTTATGGCCTGGCAACTATAAAAGGGGATAATGATTATTCCCTGGTGAGAGTGGGGGACTTCAATTTGGTTTACTTCCTTTTCAGACTTTAAACCAGGTTTTATAGGGTGAGGCTCTGGGGTCATAACACTTGTAGGGGAGGTCATTACCTAGGCTACAAATTAAGAAGTTAGTCTGGTTGTGTCTACAGGTTTCATAGTGGGTCCCCTTACATTTGTAATAAAAGTGAAACAACAAGGTTTGAATTAGTTTTGTCCCAGACCATGTGAGGTGTATGTATTGGAAACATTCTCCTGTAGG
This sequence comes from Pedetes capensis, assembly GCA_007922755.1. NCBI lineage: Eukaryota > Metazoa > Chordata > Mammalia > Rodentia > Pedetidae > Pedetes > Pedetes capensis. Next base: position 11,300 of record VMDO01026223.1, on the reverse strand, counting down.
TTCTCCTTTTATCTTATTCCATGAGGGCATAATCAGGGGCACAAATAACAGTCTGAAGAACAGGATCCGACATAGATTCATGTTTCCTCAAGCTTCACAATAAATGGAGAAAAGATTGAGGTTGTCCAAGATTTTGCTTTGCTTGGCTCTATAATCAACACCCGTGGAAGCAGCAGTCAAGAAATCAAAAGACACATTGCTCTAGGAAAAGCTGTGGCAAAAGATCTCTTTAGAGTATTGATAAGCAAAGATGTCACATTGAAGACGAAGGTGCGTCTGACCCATGCCATCGTATTTTCAGTGGCATCATATGGTTGTGAAAGCTGGACATTGAACAAGAGAGACAGAAAAAGAATTGATGCCTTTGAGTTGTGGTGCTGGAGACGTCTATTGAATATACCATGGACTGCCAAAAGAACGGGCTGGGATTTAGCTCAGTGGGTAGAGCGCTGCGCTGCAGTCTCTGAGGCCCCGAGTTCAATTCCCAGCACCGCAAAAATGGGAGAAGGGCCTGGCAATCCACTCCCAAGGCAATCCCGAAGCACTCAGCCATTGAAAACCCTATGAGGGTCGCTATGAATCGGATACCGACTCGATGGCACCTAACAACAACAACAACAAGCCAAAAGAACCAACAAATCTGTCCTAGAAGAAGTGCAACCAGAGTGCTCCTTGGAAGTAAGAATGGCCAGACTGCGTCTTACATATTTCGGACATGTAGTCAGGAGAGAACAATCCCTGGAGAAGGACATCATGTTTGGAAGAGTGGCAGTTCAACGCAAAAGAGGAAAACCCTTCAGCAGATGGATTGACGCAGTGTCTGTAACAATGGGCTTAAACATAAATAAGATCGTTTGCCTGGCACAGAATTGGCAAGTGTTTCAATTTGCTGTACATAGGGTCGCTATGAGTTGGACTCGACTCGATGGCACCTAACAACAACAACAGACTAGTCAGCTTCCATTGTGACTGGAGCAGGGCTATAGTTTTCCTTAGGCTTCCACTGTGTGTGGAGTGGTCAGCCTCTGGAGTGACCAGAGCAGGGATGTGGTTCTCCTTGTTGGCTGGTGCGGCAGTGGGACTTTGCAGCATCAGTCAAGTCAGATGTTTTGGATCATGTTGGCAGGTCCACCCCTCTGAGGCCACTGGCTTCAAGCAGCTGTGATGGATCTAAGGCACTGTTCCTGTAATTTTAACAATAGAGAGGTGGATAAGATTATGTGGCCTATCCCACATGAGTCCCAATGGAACGGAATTCCATTTCTTAACCCAAACAAGACCCCCTGGCTTGAAAGGGTGTACTGGGACAGCTAAACTTATCAACATTCTTTTTCATACCCAGCCATAGATGGGCTGCAAGGCAGTCCCTAAAGCCTATATCTGTCTCCATAAAGTTATTTCTTCCAATTCATGGAGATTACCTCTTATGTGACTTAATATTAGGGGTGGCCAGGCAAATAGAATTTTATAAGGTGAATACCCTGTCTTTTGTGGGGGTGTACTAGACTTGGAGAAGGAACTAAAAGAAGCAAGACCTGATCCTATCTCAGATGAGTCTCTTGGCAGCACTTTTTAAAAAATCAATTGTTTAAGTGTCCAATTCATGGGTTCTGTTTTCCCTGAACTCTGTGGCTGCTAGGCTGTGTGTAATTTTTAACTTATCTTTAGTATCTGGGTAAGTTCCTGAACCATTCTGGCTATAAAGCAGGCCCTCTGTCTGATCCCAAAGTGGAAGTCAGCCCAAACCTAGGAATAATGTCTCATAGCCACACCTTTGTTACCTCTTTGGACTTTTCAGTCCAGGTGGGGAAGGCTTTAATCCATCCCCAAAAGGTGCAGACAAATACCAATAGGTACTCATAGCCTTGAGCTTGGGGCAGCTCAGTAAAGTCCACTAGTAGGTTTCCACAAGGGGCTGTTCCAGTCTACTGAATTCTGGGGGGCTGAGTTGGTCCCTGTCATGGGTTACTCTGGGCACACATCAGGCATTATTCACATACAACTTGAGTGATAGCAGTGAACCATGGCACATAGATGTGCCATCCCAATAAAGTCTTTCCTGTTGTCCTTCCCATGTGGGCCCTTTGGTGGAACTGCCTTACAAACTGAGGGGCAGGCATCTTTGGTATAGCCAGCCTTTAGAGAATTTCCGTCATCCTTTCTCTGTATACTTTCCAGGCTCCTGGGCAAATCAAGCCTTTTCTCTGGGAGAATAGCATGGTGCCTCTAGGAGAGGTGAATCTGGGAGAAGAGGCATGGCTAGAGTGTCTTCCTGAGGCTGCACAGCCATCCTGGCAGCCTGTTTGCTTATCTGTCTTCTGGCTCCCTTTTGCATCTATACTGCCTGCCTGCCTGCCTAGGTCCCTTGCAGTGTGTAACTCTTATCTTTTGTGGAGCCCAGACAGCACCCAGAGCAGTAGAATCTCCTCATATTTTATTTCTTCTTCTCCTGCTGTTAGAAGGCCCTTTTCCTAATAAATGGCTCTGTGAACATGCAAAGTAGCAAAAGCATATTGAGAGTTAGTGCAAAGGTTAGTCTTCTTTTCTTCTGCATGCATGAGGGCTCTTGTTAAGGTTATGAGCTCTGCCTTCTGGGCTGAAGTTCCTGTGGCAGGGGCTGAGCCTCTATTACTATGTTCATTGTCACCACAGTATAGCTATCAAGGTAAGTCCCTGTACAAAACTGTTCCCGTCTGTAAGTACTCAGTGCCCAAGTCTGGCATGGGGTGGTCTAAAAGGTCTTGATTTTGAAAGACCTCACCCACCATTTTCACACAGTCGTGGAGGTGGGTACTAGGTTCCACCAGAAGCATTGTAGCTGGGCCTCCACACTGCTCAGTTCCTTGCCCGGCCTCATGGCCTTGAATTGAGTTTGGTTCAGCACCTGGGATGTGTTATTGAGTTTAGCGTGAGCTCACTGCAGCTTCTTAATGACTTCCACTTGAGTTTGTTCCCCATTGCCCACCAGGACCTGTGCCTCCTGTGGCTGTGTCTTTAGACAGAGTGAGCTCATTGCAGCTTCTCAGTGCCCTCCATTCACCCTCCTGTCACACGGTCTGCAGGCTGCTCAGCTCTGCCTGCATCTCAGGCACCCCGGCCTCTAAGGCCAATGGGGTCTCTTCCCATGCACCTCAGCCTAGTTGGGCTTGCCCTAGTTGCTTTCCCTGCTTAGGCTTCCTCCCCCAAGTGCCCTTGGAGCTCTTGGATCGGCAATTTTAGCTGCTGCCTTTGCCTGCTGACTGCCTTGGCTGAGAAATTGTATTCAGTAGATAGGTCTGTGCTGAGGCTTCATTTCTGGGTGTTCTTTTCCATTTCCTCTGTGGTGCCACTACCCATGGTTGTTGCCCTCATTATGCCTCTTTGCTTCTCTGTGTCCTCAGCCCTCTCCATGGCCTGTCCTTTCCGTGTGGTCTGTTCTCTCATCCCATCTTCTCTGCTCATGGAGATATAGTAGGGAAGTCTTTGTCATATTGGTCAGCTTTAGTGCCTGAGCCTGACTGAGGGCCTCTTTTATTTGTTTAAATTCCCTTTCCAGTCCAGAGGCTCCTTTCTCCCCTTTTGGTGGCTTCCTGAAGTACCTCTGAAATTTTCCCATCTTTATATCCCCCCCCTTTTTTTTTTTTTCTCAAGCACTTTCCCATTCCTCTCTAGGCTTTGTAGTCCTTCTGCCTCATTTAGATCCCAGTGTGGGTCTCTGTCTGGGAATTGACCTTGTTTAACATAATAAAGGGGCCCTTTATCTTCCCAGAGAGGCATTTGTAAGGCCATAATTGCCCCAGTTTGGCCTGGTGACTGCTTGTTTGATCTTGATCTTTCCATCCCCATTTCTGGGGCAGGGGTTTCTCTCCTTTCCTCTTCTGGGGTGGATGCTCCTCTTTCCAGGGTGAAACCTCTGGCTCTGGGAACAAAGACCCTGATATCCTGCTATTAGAGCTTAGCTTTTCAGGAGCTGAAGCTAATCTTGGCAACTGAAGGTAAATTGGAAGGTATGGAGGAGGAATGTCTTCTGTTGTCTCCCACAGAGTTTACTTTTCTAACTCCTTTGGTAATTTTACTTTTTTTCAGTCCTTCTTTTTACTTCTGGTTCTGTTCTGGCCACTAAGGCCTTACAGTAAGCTGCTAGGTAGAGTTGAAACCAGGAAGGTCTGGTTTGAACTATGTTTAGCCATGAGTCAAGATAAGGGAACTGATCTGGGTGCTGTGGCTGTTCTCTAATTCCAGGCACCATCTGATATATGTGGCCAATTACTCCTTTATCTATAGTTCCCTTGGCCAGCTACCTGACAGTGAAAGAAGGGCATTTTATTTCATAGAGTTTCCTTAGTTCCTGGGGGGTCTCAGCTTTATCTCATAGTCCCCAGTAAAACCCTTTTTAAAGTTCCTTACCATATACTCTAAAGGAGTGGGCTTAGATGTATCATCACCCATCCTTCCCTCTTTCAGTGCATTTCATCCTCTGAATTATTTTTGCTTCGTTTCATTACAGCCACTCCCTCATGAGAGTTTTCAGACGCTACTTAGCATTAGTGGGTTCATACAAGCCCCAAACCTAGCACCCCACATACACTAGTCTTTGGGGGTCACCATAAAGCCGTATGTAGTCATCCCTAGCTCTTGGAAGAACTCTGTATTCACCTGGATGTACAGTCTACACTACTGGAAGTGAAGCCCCACACACTCATACACCATTGAATCCAATATTCACACACCAAGGACTTCCACTCCCCTGGTGAGGAGAAGTTGTTTCCTGTCCTGGAGGGCACAGTTTCCCTTGGATTTTTCCCAAATGAGACTATCATCAGTATGACTGTGTGGGGCGTGCACCTCCCAGTCCGGCCTGGAGGTTCGGAAGGGCAGCACCACCGCGCGCGCACAGATACTAAACACAATTCACTTTGGACCCTCGGGTGAGGGGCGTGGACTCCTGTGGCCCTTGGGACCCTGGAGGAGATGGGAAAAAGGAAAAGCCTCAGGTGCTTTTGCCTTCCAGGGGCAAACACCTGTATTGGTCATCTCAGTGGTCATGAGGAGACAGCTGTTGCTTCCTCGGTGATGAGACGGAGAGGTTCTTTCCTTATTGATGATTGCAATGGGAGAGCATTCTTTCCTCACTGAAGGTCCGGGGGAGAGCAGGAAATCTGTTTCCTCATTGGTGGTCTGGGCAGGAACTGGCAAGAAGGTCTTGCTTAGCTGATGGTGTGGGCAAAAAGGTGAAGAGGTGAAAAAGGATTGAGCTGCTGCAGCCCAGCTTTTTATATAGCTCGCCCACGGAATGGCCTGAGCCAATCAGCTTTCAGTCCAATTGTCCAATCAGGAAGGGTTTTGTACAAATGTGCAACCAAGTTACTTTCATTTTCCCTAGATTTCTAATGTACAAACCAGATATTCAAAAGCCGTTTTCCCAGTTTGGGAGTTTTTGCCAATTTCCTCTCAATTTTTCCTTACATGTCTGTAGGAGTTGATCAGGTTTCCCTTCCATCCTTATTGTATGGGTCCTAGGGGCCCCACCTTATGTTTCTTGTAGTGTGATGCCCCTAAAAATCATCCTGAATCCTCACTAGTTCTGTTGTACAGCCAGGAATGGGTGTGCTGGAGCCATAGGAGAGCTGGTTCCCTCTCTGGTCTCATAAGCCTCATCCAGTTGTGTCTGAGGTTTTGGGTTACCCCAGGCCTGGGGACCCCAGGTCTGCAGGCAGAAGAGACAATAAACTTACTGTCTCCTGTCCCCAGAAGTGCCACAAAATATATAGTGGGATCAAGAAAGACCATAGAGGCTTATCAGGAATGATTTAGTATGCCAGTATAAGCCCAGAGGAATATTTTTCAAAGTTTAAGCCATGAACAAATGGAGCATGGACCTCTTATAGGATCCCTGTGAAGAGTGGGCTCATGGGAGTAAAATGGCATGAGAGTGGACAATACAAGGCTACAGAAACAGGAAGAGGGTGGTCAGATGGTCAGTTATCTCCAGCAACCTCCTGGAAGAGAAGGGGAGGGAATAAATTCCTTCAGGCTGGAAGAAAGAGATACACACACGTAGTATGCATTTTCCCATGCTGATGTAACTCTGTTACTAGCAGAACTCACAAGGTCATTTGCAAGAAACCAAAATAATTTAGACTTACATCATTTGGTAACAAGCAACCTTCATCTGAACAAACAGTGCTTCAGTAAGTAACTACTGGCTAATCTGAGTAGAGAAAAGGAAAAGATTCTTTTTCTTTGGAAGCCTGCTTCACATTGGCAAAAACCCATTTTCCAAGTCAGTCTTGCTAGTTCAATAGTTTAGGTTATAGGCATATGTTCTAGGGACCTCTAGGGGTCCACCACAGCCACAAATGCATGGGCTGCACCTGCTCTCAGGTCCTCCTTTTTTTTTTTTTTTTTTTTTTTTTTTTTTTTTTTTTTTTTTTTTTTTTTTTTTTTCTTTTTTTCTTTTTTTTTGTGTGTGGTTCTGGGGGATTGAACCCAAGGTGTTCCACCAGCAGTCTGCACCCTCAGCCCATTTTTAAATTTTTTATTTTGAGTCAAATTCTCACTAAATTACACAGGCTGCCTTTGGTCTTGAACTCGCAATCCTCTTGTCTCCATCCCCTAAATTGCTGGGATTATAGGGATGTACTACTGCACCTGGCTAGATCCTACCTTTAAGTAGCTATAGAAGCAAGGGCTGAGCTGTTGCATGAATATTACCTCAAACTTGCCTGTTGAAATATCACACTTCCTTCCTGCATGGCCTTTTCAGTGTCTCTTGAATAGATAAAACCAGACCAAATGCTTCTCTTAAATAAGGTGTTGCAAAGACACAGCACATAGAAGTTAAAGTAGGAGAAGTCTTTAGAAATAAAAAGGAGATTCGAGTGACTGTTATTTGTGGGAAATCTGATTTTCCCTGACAGTTCCACAGCTACATTGCAATAGTCTCCTAAGCAAAATATATTTTCTGAAGAAGATTCTCCTTGAGATTTACAAACTTTTCTCTGCCTGATGATCATGTACAGTGGAATGAACTGCAGCCTTGCTCTGTTTTTGTTTTCCTCTTGGTTTGTACGCAGTTGCTCTTAATAATGTTGTCAGAGTCCTGTGTTATTGGGAAAGCAGCACCATTTTCATGTGGTTCAGATGCAGCCGCTGCTGATGCCTGAGTGAAGATGCTCCAATACTCACTGCCTTGTTCACTTGGCAAATGTTTCCTGACCACCTGGTCTCAGTCAGGCAATGCTTGCTGCCTCAGACACAGGTATAAAATAGTCTCTGCTTCTGCCTTGTAGTCTTATGGGAGAAAAGTACCTATATACAGCCCTGACAGCTATGTGATATTGAAGGCTCTGATAAGATAGTACAAGGGGGTGGGAGAGCACAGAAGAGAGATGAATTTCCACAAAAATAGATGTAGAAGTAGCTGTGTATATGAAATATTACTAGCTTCACCAGACATGAGACAGGCTTATTATGATTTTATTTTGTGGTCAGGGGTTGACTCCAAGGCTTCTCACATACTTTGCAAGTGCTCTACCACTGGCTTGCACCCTCAGCCCCTTTTTTATTTTTTGTTTTGAGACAGGGACTTGCTAAGTTAGGTAGGCTACCTCTGGCCTCGGACTTGTGATCCTCTTGCCTCTGCATCTAGTCACTGGGTTTACAGGCATGTGCCAGTGTGCCTGGTGATAAACTACCATTTATACCTGCCAAACTAGGCAAGATAAAATAAAAACAGAATAGTACTCAGTATTGGCAAGGATGTTAAAAAGCTGACAAGTCTCACACGTTGCTGGTGGCAATGGGAACTGTACAAATTTTCCCCAAAGGCAATTTGAGAAAAGATTCAAAAGACTTAAAAAGACACCTCAATTGTCCCTTCCTTTCTGGGTATCCCCAGACTTTTGTTTTCCCCAAGTCCTCTTAGCTGGTTCCATCATCACATTGGATCCATGGAATTAGAATGACCTGTTTGGATAGCTTCCCCATGGGGCCAAGAACAGGGCCTCTGTCTTGTCCCATATTCAGTACTACATGTCTCTGAATATTTTGGTCTTATAATAGCTTAAAGATCAAGTGCCCCCTGAGTATTGCCTTTGTAGAATTTTCATAGATATTCTTACACATTTACTCTTATGGGTCAGATTTAGGAGTGCTTTGTCAGGTCTCCTTCTTCATTGCCTCCAAAGAAAGTTAATTTGAAGAATTGTTGGGGATTTTGGAAATGCATAGATGAATTTGTCTGCAGCCATAGCACCCTGGCATCTAATCCCCTGATCTTAGAAGCTAAGCAACTTCCGCCAGGTTGGTCTCTGGATAGGAGACAGCCTGGGAATACCAGGTGCTACAGGCTAGGGAGAAGGACCTGGCAGTCTACTCCTGAAATAATCCACCACAGCAAACCCTATGAATAGCAGAGAAGCACTGACAATAGTGCTGGGCATGGCACAGTGTTGAGGAGTGTTGTGTTCTGTTGTACATAGGGTCACTCTGAGTCAGACCCCATTCTACAGCACCTAAGAACAACAACAACAGATGACATTTTCCCATTCATGACCATCTTGTACTTCTACCTATTGAAGTTTTATTTTTTGGCTTCCAGTCAAAATCAGGAATATTTTTGTGACTATGGTATTTTTCTAGTTATTTTTTTTTAAATGGTGGTTTGCTAGAACCAGCTGTACTGGCTCACAATAACTAATTATTAAATTTTCAGATTTTCTGTGAGATGGTTGTTAAACACAGACATTCTTAAAACTTAAGTTACATAAACATACAACTGTCTCAATTATATTTAAAAACAAAGGCAACATGTACTTCCTAATTATTGTACTATATTTTATTATCTATGCTCTTGAAATTATTTGTGTCTGCAGTACAGCTGTATCGTGGAAACACTGTCTTTGATTAATGATGATTTGGCTTACAATTATTTGACTTTACAATGATGTGAAAGTAAAATATATCCAGTGTTGTTGTTGTTGTTGTTGTTGTTGTTGTTGTTGTTGTTAGGTGTCGAGTCAGGTCCAACTCATATGGACCCTCAAAAAATTTTCCATGGCTGATTGTTTTGGGATTGCTTGGGGAGTGGATTGTCTTTCTCCCATTTTTTTGTGGTGCTGGGGATTGAACTGAGTGCCTCAGGGAGTACAGAGCGGCACTCCACCAACTGAGTTAAATCCCAGGCCCATGTATTCAATAGAAACTGTATTTTTTGATTTTGAATTTTGATATTTTCTCAGGATAGCAACATGTAGACTGTGATATTCTCTCAAGATTCTGGGCAGCAATAGTGAGTGCAGTTCCCAGCCAACCATGAGATCACAGGGTAAACAATTGATCTCTGCAGTGGGCTGTGTTACAGTAGGTTAGTTGTATTAAATGCATTAAATTCTCAACTCATGATAGTTTCAACTTAGAATGGGTTTATCGGGATTAACCCTATTGTAAGTGGAGGAGCCTCTGTATGATGATATCCCACAGCATATCTCTTCTGAGCTCTGCCTTCGGTAGTATGATTTTGTTCATTTGAAATGGATCATTGTGGGAAAATTTAAACAGAAATGAGCATGTGCTCTAAATCAGGGCTTCTTTCCCAGAAGGCCTGTTGTTAAACATTTATAAGCACACCTCTGTCTATATAGGAGTGTCTATATTGTCATGTGTATATGTATGTGTGTGTATACTATATATATATATATATATATATATATAAATATATATATAAATAGATGTAGTATGTGTGTGTATGTGTTTACATATGTACAGCTGGCCTTTTGTATCTGTATTTTCCATATCTGTGGATTTAGCCAATTGCAGTTTGAGAATATTCTAAAAAAAAAATGCATCTGTACTGAACATGTACAGACTTCTTTTTATCATTATTCTCTGAAAAATACGGTTTAACAAATATTCACATTATCATACACATTGCATTAGATATTATATGTGACTTAGAGATGATTTACTGGGAGAAGGACCCAGTAACCCATTCCCAAAAATCAATCCGCCATTGAAAACCTTATGAATAGCAGAGAAGCACTGACAGTAGTGTTCCACCTGTTGTACCTAGGGTCGTTATGAATCGAATACTGACTTGACAGCACCTAACAATAACAACAAGCTGGGATTTAGCTCAGTTGGTAAAGTGCCACTCTGCAGTCTCTGAGGTCCTGAGTTTGATTCCCAGTACCACAAAAATGGGAGAAGGATATGGCAAAAACCTGTAGCAAAAGATCTCTTTAGACTATTGAAAAGCAAAGATGTCACATTGAAGACGAAGGTGCACCTGACTCATGCCATGGTATTTTCGGCCACATCATATGGTTGTGAAAGCTGGACATTGAACAAGGGAGACAGGAGAAGAATTGATGCTTTTGAATTATGGTACTGGAGACGTCCATTGAATATACCATGGGCTGCCAAGAAAACCAACAGATCTGTCCTAGAAGAAGTGCCACCAAAGTGCTCCTTGGAAGCAAGGATGGCTAGATTGCGTTTTCTGTATTGTGGACGTGTAGTCAGGAGGGATCAGTCCCTGGAGAAAGACATCATGTTTGGGAGAGTGGCAGGTCAACAACAAAAAGGAAAACCCTCTACCAGATGGACTGACACGGTGTCTGCAACAATGGGCTTAAATATAAATAAGGTCATGTGCCTGGCACAGAATTGGCAAGTGTTTTGATTTGCTGTACATAGGGTCGTTATGAGTCGGACTTGACTCTATGGCACCTAACAACAAACAACAACAACAACAACAGAGGTGATTTACAGTGTAGAGGAGTATGTGTACAGGTAATATGCAAATGTTATATCATTGAATATAAGAGACTTGAGCACTCCCAAATTTTGTTATCTGTGGGGGTCCTGTAACCAATCCCCATGTACATTGAGGGGCAACTGTATATCTAGCAAATGGGATCTTTTCTTTCCCTGTTTTATATTTTTTGTTGGTCGGTGGGATTGTATGAAAAAAGAAGGAATTTATTCCTTTACATTTATGTTGGATATCTTATTGGATTTGAGTACAAGTCACAGTAATTTTTCTGCTGATTAGTTTGTTTTTCCTAGGTATATAATCACTTTAAAAAATGATAAACTATTTTACTAAGAATTTAAATCGAGAGTGGATAATTATTCTAACCAAATATATTTGGCATCTACTAATATATGATTTTTAACTTAAATATTTTTCTCATTGAATTAAAATAAATATTAACTGAATTTATTAATGCTAAATATCCTGATATTTCTGGAACAAAATTTACTTGGTCATGTCATTAATTTTTCACATGGGATAGGATTTAGTTTCTTAATTCTTT
>VMDO01026222.1:0-27038 GCA_007922755.1 Pedetes capensis | reverse complement strand
AGGTACAACCAGAGTGCTCCTTGGAAGCAAAAATGGCCAAACTGCGTCTTACATATTTCGGACATGTAGTCAGGAGAGAACAATCCCTGGAGAAGGACATCATGTTTGGGAGAGTGGCAGGTCAACACAAAAGAGGAAAACCCTCCACCAGATGGATTGACACAGTGTCTGCAACAATGGGCTTAAACATAAATAAGATGGTTTGCCTGGCACAGAATCGGCAAGTGTTTCGATCTGCTGTACATAGGGTCGCTATGAGTCGGACTCGACTCAACGGCACCTAACAACAACAACAACTACTTTGAGGAAGCAACGCTTCCCTAGTCATCTCTTGAATGCCTTCCAACCTGGGGGGCTCATTTTCTGGCACTATATCTGACAGTGTTTCTCTGCTGTTCATAGGATTTTCAATGGCTAATTGTTTTGGGTGTGGGCTGCCAGCCCCTAGTCCTTAGTCTATCTTAGTCTAGAAGCTCAGCTGAAACTTGTCTGCCATAGGTGATCCTGCTGGTATCTGTAATATCAGTAGCACAGCTTTCAGCATTACAGCAACACAAAAGCTCCCATAGTATGGTTGATATTGATATAATTATATATTATATTGATGTACTATTTCCTGTCAAATCATTTAACATATTGTGTTATTTAAACTAGTACTTTCCTCTTGGCTATCAAATAAAGGTTATTAAGTGTGAGTAAAATATTTTAAACAAAGATGAGTCTAGAAGCGTGACATATTCCATTTTCTTTTTTGTTATTGGAATCTCTAAATTAGATGCCTTTTTACAGACTCAGATAATAATCTTAAGGATCTTTAGAGCCAGGAAAATCTCCCCTGGTTGTTGAGTCTAAATCTTCTCAGCTGAATGGGGAAACTGAGGCACAGAGAGGTTAGGTAATGAGTCCAAAGTCACAAAGGGAGAGCACCCAGCACATTGGCCGGCAGTGACATTTAAGACTCAAGCTGGGTACAGGGCAGCACAGCCTGGGATCACAGCACTAGGTTGGCCAAGACAGGAGAGTCTTGAGTTCCAGGACAGCCTGGGCCTCGCAAGATCCTGTCTTAATCTCGCGAGATCCCACCTCAACCTCTCCAGACTGTTGCTTAACCTCTCGAGACCCTGTCTCGACCTCTGGAGAAAAGTATGGCGCCCGTCTGTAATCCCAGCCCTCAGAGTCTGAAGCATGAGGCTCACGAGTTCCAGGCCTGCCTGGGTTCCATAGCAAGCTCCTGTCTCAAAAGATAGAAAAAGAAATACAAAGCACTCAGTGTAAACACACCTCTAGCCAGGCCGGCCCACATCACGTCATTTCTGTGGAATAAGCTTGTGATAACCATCATATTTCCATTTCCCTCCATGTTTTTTCCAACAACGGCTCCCGATACAATATGTACAGCTCGGAGTGACTTTTACTGGGGAAAATTTTGAGAAAAAAAAGAGTACCATATTTCAAAAGAACCAGATCTGATAAGGGGGCCTCCATTATTCGAAGGGCAGGTTCCTTTGTTTCCCAGACGCTTCCTGTACAGTTTTAAAAATAGCTCTCCACAACTGTTCCAGGCCCAGAATGTCCTTTCCAACAAAACTGGCTTTGAAGGTGTGATTTCATGAGCTCGGAGGAGGTTCTGACTGTCGGCCATCGTTCTCCAAAATGCTGCTCAGACAGGGCCCCTTGTTGTTGTTGTTAGGGGCTGTCAAGTCGGTATCTGACTCACAGCGACCATATGTACAACAGGCAAAATGCTATTGTCAGTGCTTCTCTGCTGTTCATAGAGTTTTCAATGGCTTACTGGGGATGGCTTTTTGGAAGTGGGTTGCCGGGTCCGTCTCCCAAGCCTATAGAACCTGGTGTTCCCAGGCAGTCTCCCATATAAGGATTAACCAGGCCCGACCCTGCTTAGCCCCCTAGATCTTACAGGATCGGATGCCACAGGGCTACAGCTGCAGCTAAGGCCCCTTGGGCTGTTGAATTTCATCTTGTTCAACTGCAATCCAAGCGAGGTGGATGGCCAGCAAGGAGGTGGATAAAAGAGGAGGGATGTCAAAAGGTGACAGGACCTCTTACCGTCAGGGAAGTGAATCACGACTAAGCTGCAGGGTCAAAAGTTGCCATTGGATCCTAACGTTCTGACTCAGAGGAGGGGGATTTCTGCTTCATTTCATGAGATGTCATCTTGGCCTGGTGCATGAGATGTCATGACATTTCTTTCTTTTTTTTTTTTTTTTTTTTTGTGGTACTGGGGGTTGATCCCGGGGCCTCACACCTGCATGCTTTGCAAGTGCTGGACCACTGAGCTGCACCCCCAGCCCTTTTATTTTTTTTGCTTACTTCCTGAGACAGGGTCTCACTAAGTTACATAGACTTCCTCTAGTCTCGAACTTGCAATCCTCCTGTCTCCGCCTCCCAAGCCGCTGGGATTACAGACGTGCGCCACCACGCCCAGCTTCATGACATTTCTTGACGATGTATTCAGTCATCCTTCAGCATCTGCAGGGGGTCGTTCCAGGGCCCCCGCACACACCAGACTCCTGGGGTTCTCAAGTCCCTTCCACAACACGGTATCATCTTTGCATAGAACCTGCACAATCCTCTCACAGACTGCATTATTTTTAATTTTTGAGACAGGGTCTCACTAGGTAGCCCAGGCTGACCTCAAACTTGTGGCAATCCTCCTACCTCTTTCTCCTGAGTGCTAGGATTACCAGTGATGCCCCCACCCCCAACCCTCTCAAAGACTTTAAATCATAATTAGGTGACCTGGAACCCCTGTTACAATGTAAATGCTGTGTACAGAGTTGTTAGACTATATTGTTTGGGGGGAATAATAAGAAAGAAAATCTATATGTAGTCAGTACAGACACGTTTTTCCCCCTGAATATATTCAATGTGAGAATGGTTGAATCCTCATCTGTAGAACATGCAGATACTGAGGGCCTGCTGTATACATGCCTGTGGGGGAAATCAATCCTAGTTTTGATTTCCTTTAAAAGTTTACATTTCAGCTGGGGGCGGTGGCGCACGCCTATAATCCCAGCAGCTGGGGAGGCGGAGGCAGGAGGATCGCAAGTTTGAGACCAGAAGCAGTCTGGGTAATTTAGCAAGATCCTGTCTCGAAAAGTAAAAAAAGAAATGGGCTGGGGGGCGCAGCTCAGTGGTCCAGCACTTGCACAGCATGCAGGCGCGGCCCTGGGTTCAACCCCTAGTACAGCAAAAGAAAAAAAAACAAAGATTTACATTTCTTCTGAGGATGTAGCTCAGTGGCAAAGCACTTGCCAAGCATGCGCAAGGCCCTGGGTTCCATTCCCAGCACTGGAAAAAAAAAAAAAATCTAAAGTTTTACACGTCTGCAAAGAGAAGGAAGAAAGAGATTTGTGCAGCAAAGGTGGAAAAATCCAGGTAAAGCCTGGGGCTGGACCGGGACATGGGGAGTGTATTGTCCGGGTCTCACCGCTGTTTTGTTTGGAAAATTTCAGAACAAGGCTTTCCAAACTGGATGCTCTGCGATTCAGGAAAGGGTGTGGCTCTGTCATGAAGAGGCAGAGAGTCCACGTGAGCAGGGAGGGGTCTGCGGATTTGATGCTGAGGACTTGCACACGTGCAGCAGGGTGTGCACGTGTGCGGCTTTGGAAGAAGGAACCAGACCCATAACATTTTGGGGGGTCTAAGAATCATTTCAAGAATCAGGCTGGGCATGGTGGTGCTTGCCTATGATCACAGCACTTGGGAGGCTGAGGCAGGAGGATCTCGAGTTCAAGGCTAGCCTATACTGCACAGGGAGACCCTAAAAGCCTTCCAACCTTCTGGAAAAGTTACGAACACCCTCTACACACACACTCAGAAATATAAAAAACTCCACAGATGTGCATTGTAGAGGTTCATATTGTTGTTGTTGTTTGCTGTCAAGTCGGATCCAACTCATAGAGCAGATCCAACTCATACAGGGGAAGGAAACACTCCCCAACACTGTGCCCTGCATAAGCTCTATGTTTGAACCCAAGGCTGCAGCCACGGTGTTTCTTCTCATTTTGAGTCATGCCATATCATCGAAAGGAGGACCTCGGGACTTTATTCCATTCTCATCAATAAGGTTGACTCTACTTTGAGGAGACAACCAACTCTTCCCTCGTTGTCTCTTGAATGCCTTCCAGTCTGAGGGGCTCATTTTCCGGCACTATATTTGACAGTGCTTCTCTGCTATTCATAGGGGTATCAATGGCTGATTGTTTTGCAAATGGGCTGCGGGATCCTTCTCCCTAGTCTGTCTTAGTCTGGAGGCTCAGCTGCAACCTGTCCACCATGGGTGGCCCTGCTGGTATCTGAAATACCGGTGGCATAGCTTTCAGCATCAGAGCAATACACAAGCCCCCACAGCATGACAAACTGAGAGATATAGGGGATTAGGTGGTCATAAATCCCCTAAAATGCATCTCATCTTCCTGAGTAAAAGCTCTTAATTAGAAGCATGTTTTTCAGCCTGGTGCAGTGGCTTCAATTCTCAGTGCCTAAATAAATAAATGGCAAAAAGAAATGAGAAATCTTCAGATTTGCTAAGAAACCTTCAAATCTGAACCAGGCACAGTGGAACATGCCCGAAATCCCAGGGGCTCAGGAGGTGGAGGTAGGAGGATGGCAGGTTCAAGGCCAGAGGCAGCCTGTGTAATTTAGCAAGACCCTGTATTAAAGTAGATAAAAAGATTGTAATAGGCCTGGGGAGTAACTCAGTGGTATAGTGCTTGTAAAGGCGTGCATGAGGCCCTGGGTTCAACCCCTCAAGACAGAAGAAAGAAAGAAAGAAAGAAAGAGGGAGAGAGAGAAGGAAAGGAAGGAAAGAGAGAGAGAGGGAGGGAGGGGGAGAGAGAGAGAGAGTGAAAGGAAAGCAGGAAGGAAGAAGAGAAAGAAAGAAAGACAGAAAGATGAAAGACAGAAAGAAAAGAAAAGAAAAGAAAGAAAAGCAAGCCGGCCTCAAATCTTTCCCTCATGGTCTCTATTTATGTTTTATTTTCTTATTTTGCAGTTTTGGAGGTAGAACCCAGGGCTTTGTCTGTGCTTGCAAGTGTCCTACTATTGAGTCACAGCCTAGCCATTGTTGTTGTTGGTAGGTGCCGTCACGTCGGTGTCTGACTCATAGGGACCCTATATACAACAGGCAAAACACTGTTGTTAGTGCTTCTCTGCTGTTCATAGGGTTTTCAATGGCAGATTGATTTGGGGAGTGGGTTGCCGGGTCCTACTCCCAAGCCTACAGCACCTGGTGTTCCCAGGTGGTCTCCCATCCAAGTACTAACCAGGCCTGACCCTGCTTAGCTTTCAAGATCTGATGGCATCGGATGCCACAGGGCTACGGCTGCAGGCCATCCCTGTGTAGTCATGAGAAAAAAAAAAAAGACAAATGCCACTGGAGGGACATTGACAGAACCCTTGTCCAGCATTTCTCAACATGGTCAACACCCTCAAAGCAAGGAGAGCCTGAAAAGCCATCACACCCCAGAAAAACCTCAGGAGATGTGAGTTAAGTGCCACGTGTTATCCTGGATTGGAAAAAAAGACACGGGAAAAAAGTGGAGGAAGTGTGAATAAAGCGTGGACCTCAGTTACTAGTAATGAGTCAGGATTTGTTGATTGTGACGAATACGGTGGATGACGTGAGCTGCTAAAAATAGGGGGAGCTGTGTGAGGGGTTTACAGGAACATTGTGTCTCACCTTTCTGACTTTGTTTCCACCATCTAAAATGGTCCTAAAAAATGAAAGGGAAAGCAGGGCTTGGTGGTGCCTACCTGGGATCCCCGCACTGGGGAGGCTGAGGCAGGGGGATGGCAAGTTCCAGGGCTGCCTGGGTCTCATGGGACCCAGTCTCAACCTTGGGAGATCTCTCCTGGTGAGGATGGAGCCGTGTGCAGTGGCCCCATCTGTGATCCCAGCACTGAGGAGGCTGAGGCAGGAGAATCGTGAGTTTGAGGCCAGCCTGGGTGATACAGTGAGTTCAAGGTCAGCCTGAACCATATACTGAGACCCCATCTGAAACAAACCAATACATAGACAAAATAAAAATGAAAGTGATTAAAATACAAAAGCAAATAAATAAATAAATACCTCTCTGGGAATGACTTCTGGGCTGGGGGAAAGCTCTTGCAATCAGGCGGTGGAGGCCAGTCTGGGCCTGAGAGGTGAAGTGCTGAACCTGGCTGGGAAAGGGAGAAGGCAGGGACACAGGACAAGGTCTGAGAAGGAGCTTTCCAAAGGCCGTCCACCCGGGAGCGAACGTCAGTAGAAGGGGCTGGGCCCCCTCGTGCCCTGGGATCCCAAGGCTGGTCTGAGGCGGGCCATTCTGGGCCTGTCTAGCCCTGACGTTTCCCTCCTCCTCTGCACCTGCTCGGCTCTGGGGTGCGCAGCGTTTCTCTGGATAAAGGACGTGCCTGGGCGTTTCAGGTGTGGGTGGGGCTGCAGCACCGACCCGGGTCAGAGATACCTCACAAGCTTTATCATGTTTGCCTCGGGGCACTCAGAGGAGGGGAGAGGGGTCTGCAGTATCCTCAGCAAGTCCTGCGATCTGCCTAACAGCTATGGCCAAGCTTCTGGAACATTCCAGGGGGATTCTGAGGCCTCTGATTCTGCATGTGGGTCTGTAGTATGGAGACCGCCATGTTGGCCTCGGTCCTTGGTGTGGACATGGCCTTTGTTACCCATCTGCAGGAATTCAAACTGAAGTGACATCACAAAGGGCCACCTGCTCAGGTTGCAATGAGGTCACAGGCCACCACAGGTTGGGCGCCCCTTCCCTGAAATGCCTGGGGACATAGGTCTTCTGGATTTTGAGGCTCATTTGGATTCAGAACATTTGCATATCCATAATGATGGGGATGGGGCCCAATCCAAACACGAAATTCACTTGTGTGTTATATGTGCCTGCTACACCTAGCTGAAGGTCATTTTTGGTAACTTTGCCATTTTTAAGACAGAGTGACGCCTGAAACCCGCCCCCCTAGCGCCTCAGCCTCCCCTGTGCTGGGATCCCAGGCATGGCCACTGCGCCTGGCTCCTCCCTCACCTGGAGACAAGATCTCCGGAGGCTGAGACAGGATCTCCCGAGGTCCAAGCTGGCCCCAATTTCTATCCACCTGCTTTAGCTTCCCCAGTACTTGGAATACAGACATGGCCACCGAGCCTGATACACGTATTTTTAATGTACTTCCCTTTTTGACTGTGACCTCTCATAAGAGGTCAGGTGTGGGATTTTCCATTTTTGCCCTTATATCTGAACTCAAAAAGCATTTCTTTTCTTTTCTTTTCTTTTTCAGCACTAGGGATGAACCCAGGGCCTCAGACATGCTTTTGCAAGCGCCCACTGAGCCAGACCCCTAGCCCATTTTTTTCCTCCACTTTTTGAGTCAGGGTCTAAATCATGTTGGCTGCCTCAGCCCTCAAACTTGCAAGCCTCCTGTCCCTGCCTCCTGAGTAACTGAGATTACAGCTATGAGCCACTGTGCCCCACTAGATTTTGGATTTTTGGATGATGGATGGTCAATCTGTATTTCAAGTCATCTTTTTTGTGGAGAGGGGAGGCCAGGTACATTTTGGAAAATTGTGGAAAATTCCCCAGATTGGTTTTCTCTGTGGTCCCACGGTCTGCTCAGAAACTCAAAAAATTGTTTTGTTGGTGCTGGGAATGGAACCCAGGGTCTTAGGTATACTCAAAAGTGTTCTACCACTGAGCTACACCCCAGCCCCAAACTCAAAATCCAAAGGATCGTTGGACGTATTTTTCTTCAGTTCATTTGCTTATCTGATACAAGTGGTTAGGAAAACAATGTTTGAATAAATTCATGACACACACACACACACACGCACACACACACACCCGCTGTTGGGGACAAGACTGGGGAACTTCTGAATGCTCGCCAGGTACCCTGCCATGGGACCACCTCCCCCAGGCTGTTTGAGTAAACTGAATTTTCATGGTTTGTATTAAAATATTTTATATTAATCATTCAAACTTCATTTTTATACAACGAATGCATACATCGTGTGTGGGGGGTCTCACTGATGAGGGGAGGGCTGGGGGCGGGGCCCGGGCGGTGGGCGGAGCTTTCTGCAGCCAGCAGCCTGGCGGAGACCCCGCGGACCCCTCGCCCCGCGATGCACTCTGCGCTCTGGAAGGACGCGCTGGGCGGCACAGCGGAGCCCTGGCCTGCAGCTTCTCGGTCTTTCCACCTGCAGCCAGGGTTGAGCTGCGCCCGCTCGCCCGCCCTGCACAGGCACCCCCGGCCCGAGGCCCCCCGGCCCGCTAGTCCTGGACGCACGGTGGCTGTGGCTGTGGCATGTCACGACGTGAAGTGGGGCCGCCCCGAGTGCAGACGGACGCGGCGGCCGGCGGCTCCCCCGCGGCCCTGGCGCGCCCTCGGCCTAGGCGGCCGGCATGTCGGCCTTGCTGAGCGCGATGGCGAGCTCCAGGTCCTCCTGCTCCTGTCGCCGCAGCCGCGCCAGCCGCTCCTGCTCCGCCTTCTCGCTCTCGCGCTTGGCCCACGCCAGCTGCTGCTCCTCATTGCCAAACTGCAAAGGAACAGACGGGGCGGGCGTGGGTTATGGGGCCCGGGGCTGCGGGCATCGCGGGGGAGGCCCGGTGGGGGCCCTGGCCCCACCTGCAAGGCGCTGGGGAGCGGGGACGCGTGCAGCCAGAAGCAGGGCCAGGTCGCCAGCTGCCACCACCACCTCCAGGCTGGGGAAGAACAGGCCAGAAAGTGGGCCAGGCCGTGGGTACCGGGGCCCGGAGGTGCTGGGGCTGGAAGGTGCCACAGCGCGGGCCTCCGAGGGTGCTCCGTGTGGAGGCCTCAGCCAGGGGAAATGCGAGCGCATCTGCCTGCATCTGCCTCCGGCCATGCTCTGCAGACACAGCCCAGCACGCCACCCGGGGCAGTTCTTGAATGTTCCTGAAAACTCTGGTGCTTACATTGCATGTACATGTTGTAATGCAAAGTTTTATTTGGGGGGCATTTTTCTGAGCTGTTCAATTTTTTTTTAAATGGGGGGGGCGGGAAATCAAGGCCTCAAACATCCTAAGCACATGTTCCACCACTGATCCTCACCACCCCCATTTTCTTTTTTTTTCTTTTTTGAGACAGTCTTGCTACACAGCCCAGGCTGGCCTGGAACCTGCCATCCTCCTGCCTCAGCCTCCTGGGCGCTGGGATCCCGGGTGAGGTTACTGCTCTGAGCCAAACTGTTCAAGCAGTG
The DNA here is from genome assembly GCA_007922755.1 of Pedetes capensis. NCBI lineage: Eukaryota > Metazoa > Chordata > Mammalia > Rodentia > Pedetidae > Pedetes > Pedetes capensis. The sequence continues at coordinate 17,806 of VMDO01026222.1, read as the reverse complement.
TAGAAAAGTATGTTGATGCTGAGAGGTGATTTCAAACCACATGCCATCGGTTCCTCCTGTCACTCTGGAGCCATCAGCCTGCTTAGCCACTTAGAGGTTTCGCTTAATCACTGTTCCATGCATGGCCTCTGGCTAAACACAAGGAGACCAGAGAGGAGACTCCTTGGGCGCCTAGCAATGTGCCGACACTGCCAGGGTGACCAGGACCCCCATGCCCTCTGCAGGCTTCTCTAGGAGCAGGGGCTGGAGAAGGAAGCCAGGGACCCTGGAGGCTGCTTCACCTGTGGCCCTCAGCCATCACGGCCACCTGGGGGAGTGGGGCTGTGCTGCCACCTGAGCTCCAGGGGCTGGAGAGACTGAGGCCGGGGAGGCGGCCGTCATACACCAGGCTCTCTTGGAAGGCCTGAGGGGGCTGGTGGTAGGCAGCTGTAGGCCGGGGATGCGGGCAGGTTCCAGGGGGAGCTTCAGCTCCCAAGCTGGGGGCTGGGGGGAGAGCGGAGGCTTCCCTGGGAGGGCCCCAATGCCAGGGAGTGGGTGACAGGATTACAGTTTTTGTTGTATTTTGGTACTGGGATTGGTACCCAGGGCCTCGTACATGCTGGGCAAGTGCTCCACCGCTGAGCGGCATCCCCACCCTCCTTTAAGAAACTTGAGACAGGGTCTTGCTGAGTTGCGCAGGCTTGGGATCCTACTGCCTCAGCCTCCCAGGTTGCTGGGATCACAGGCAAGTGCCCTGGGGTGCCTGGCTGGGACTGATGGATTCCAAGTATTTCACAGCCCCAAGGTTGGGGGGAGGGGGCTGAGGGGAGGGGCCTGAAGGGGACATGGGGGTAGGAGGGGCGAGGCTTAGTATGGAGAAAGGTCCTCCATTTTGTGTGTGTGTGTGTGGAACTGGGGGTTGATCCCGGGGCCTCACACCTGCATGCTTTGCAAGTGCTGGACCACTGAGCTGCACCCCAGCCCTTTTATTTTTTTTTTCCTTACTTTCTGAGACAGGGTCTCGATAAGTTACTTCCTCTGGTCTCCAACTTGTGATCCTCCTGGCTCCGCCTCCCAAGCCGCTGGGATTACAGGCGTGTACCACCGTGCCCAGCTAGGTCCTCCATTTTCTCAGGCAATGGCCAGATAAACCCTTGGGGGGTCCCCAGGTTGGGCTCCCTGAAACCTGGTCCCTCGTCCTCTGTTTCCACCAGCAGCCACAAATAAACGTTCCCTTTCCTCTCAACCCCCTCAGGAACTTTCCAACACCTCATGGGAGGAAAACAAGGAAAGAACAACAAATGCTGGTGGAAATTCTTCCCCGGGGCTGCTGACAACCCAGGGAGGGGACGGGCCACCTCCCCCAGCCCTGGAGGACAGGGGGGTTGGGACCAGCCAGATCCGAGGCCCTGAGGGGTCAGGCCACCAGCCTGCTTCCAAACCACAGCCCTGGGCCTTGTCTGGCTCTGCCTCAAATTAAACGCGCTGTCAGGGAAAGTTCCAGGAGCCTTCCGAGGCCCGGCCTGGAGGTCGGTGTACGAACCCCGGCTGGAGGCCAGCCCTGTGTAGTCTGCCTGCCTTTGAGAAGCACTGGGGTCGCAGTGTCTAAGAGAAGTTTCTGGAAGGAGAGCACTCTCTGCGGTTCTCGCCGTCTCTCAGATGAGAACGTCCTTCCCCAGCCCTGGCTGCAGACGCCTCAGCGGGGCCTCCTAGTTCCCTGACCTGGGAGGTCAGGGGAGGGGCCAGGATCTGCCCACCTGGAGGTGTAGCAGCTGCTCAATCAAAAGCTGCTCAGATTCCCACCAGGTCAGATTTCTGCTTCGCTCTGGGCGGCCGTGGGACCGAGGGAGAGCAGGTGTGAGAAAGCTGCCCCTCGGAGTCATGGCCATCGAGGACCCCACAGTCCAGACGCTCAGCAGGCTGGGCCGATGTGGAAACAGGCGAGGGGCCCCTGGTGCCTTTCCCCCCTGGGGAGGGAGGACGACTGGACTCTGAGGCGGCCCCCAGCAGGGCCACCACCGCGTGCACGGGGACACTTCCGGCCATTCCTAGTGACGTGCTCGCTCTGATGCTCAGCTCGCGTCCCATGCGCTCCCTGACACAAAGCCCAGATCAGCCAATCAGACATTTGCGTTGCTCTTAATGCAGATTTCAGGGAAAGACAAAACCCAGCTAGGCCACTCTGCAAACCTATGCCTGCTGCTTCCTGATGGACACCTGGCTGAGCCAGAAGGCCTTGTTTCTAAAGAAACAGCAGGGCGGGAAGAGGCTTCCTGTGAATAGCCATGAGCACAGCTACGCCACTGATGGGAACTGAAGCTCACAAGCTAGAGGGCCCTTGACCGGCACCCAGGTGCCAAGGGGAGGCCCCCGAGCCTCATGCTTTGTTGACATCCGTTTCCCTGAATGCCAACATGGACCAAGGCGCTTCTGCACAGGTGACGCCAAGCCCAGGGCAGCTCTTGGGAGAGGAGATCGGGAAGATTTGCATTGCTATAGGCCAGGCAGGCAAAGACTGCTTAGCTTTTACCAGGGGAGGAGAAACACACCGGAGGCACCGGCCTTGGCCTTGTCTGAATTCGCACAAATGCTATAGATCCAGCGAGCCTGGAAAGCGCAGGCTGATCTGCTGAGCCCTCGAAGCCCAGGGACCCAGAAAGACATCCTGACTCCCCACAGGAGGGGAGTTACGGTCTGACCGAGGGGGGCAAGCAAAACCCAGGGAGAGAGCATCGATCCCACACCATCGTGGGAAGGAAAAGCGGGGCCTCTGCCGCGGGAAGGGCGACTTTAAACAGAGACTGGCGACTGCCGCTGGGCCCATGGGATTGGATCTCCCGTCTGGAAAGGAGGGTGTTCTACAGTCAGAGTTAACAGCTAGTCTGGAGTGACCAGACGTGGCAGGCAAAACGATGGTTTGAAACTTTGGGCATTTAAAAAAAAAAAAAGTAGCCGGGCGCGGTGGCGCATGCCTGTAATCCCAGAGATTTGGAGGAGGAGGCAGGAGGATTGTTAATTCGAGACCAGAGGCAGTGTGCGTAATTTAGCGAGACCCTGTCTCAAAAAAAAAAAAAAAAAAAAAAAAAAAAGTTTCCCGGGAAATAGAGCCACGCATTTCATAAAGGGAACCACCATTTCTTCAAGGTATTGGCTCCATTTCCCAGACTCTCCCGCGGGCCACATTTCAGTACCTGAGCCATGCGTGGATAGCTCTGTCTTTCTCCCCTCCAAATCAGCATTTCATGATTTCCCATCAGAAAATAAACGAAGTGTTGTTCAAAAAGCTCTAGATAAAGCTGGTTCTGTTTCTGGCTCTTATTAACAGTGTTGCCCTTCCGCACATCCGCAGTGCCCGCTCACTGGCAACAAAATTCAACTAGTGCGCTAGTGAAATATTTGCAGGGCGCCTAGAGCCCAGAACATGTAAGGGTCTTGGACTAGTTATTTGTGGGTGTGTTAGACAGGGTCCCCCTATGGAGCCCAAGCTGGCCTGGAACTCCTGATCCTCCCGCCTCAGCCTCCTGAGTCACTGGGATGGCAGGCACAGCCACTGCGCCTGGTGGATTTCTGTTTTCGCTGCAGCTGATAATGAAAACAGGCTTTTGGGAAAAATGAAATTGCTCTTCCTTTGCCTGTCCCGCCCAAGACCTTCAATTTGTACTTGCTGCACAAAATGCCATTGCTAGGACCCTCAGACTTGGTGCGCAAAGACCTTTGTGGGGACAGTGGAAGCCGAAGGTAACTGCAATCTTGTTACTATACTTGGACCGGGTCTGGCACCTTGGTCCAAAAATCAATGATCCAAACAGCATCCATGCCACATAAATAACAGAGTCCACGGGGTGGGGGACAGACACAGGTGTACTGTGACATGCCACCGTGCTGGAGGACAGTGCACCCTTCCCACAGGGAGCCCAGCCTGTGGCTCCTTTTCCTTACTGAGAACTTGTTTTCCTCTGAGATGCGCCGGCACGGAATACGTACCAGGAGTGGCAGAGCGCGGGAGGCCCCCAGGGGTGGAAGGGAGCCGGGACGTTTGCCATTGGAAAGCAATAAGAACCCCAGAGAAGCTGCAAGCGGAGGGCAGGAGGGGCGGCGTGGCGGCCGAGGAAGCCTCAACTTACAGAGGTGAAGTCGGCAAAGCCCGAGGAAGAGGCCTTAGGAGGTTTGGCTGAAGAGGAGGGGACAAATGGATCTTTTCCACTAAACGGGTCCCCAAACCCCTTTTTATTTTGGAACGGGTCGCCGCTGACAGCCCCCAGTGGCTGGAATGGATCGGGGGACTCGGGGAAGTCTGCAGAACCAAGCTGGCTTACGGGTGTACTTTTACCTGGAAAGTTTACGAGAAACAAAACAAAACAAAAACAGAAAACAAAAACAAAACAAAAAAAAAGGAGAAAGAAAGAAAGAAAAAAAAAACACAAGTTACTCGCCACAGACAGCACAGTGCTCAGAGGGGCTTTTCTGTGTCTCTGGGAAGCCAGAGAAAGCGCAGGCCCCGGGGACTCAGGCTGGTGTTTTGTGGGGTGCTGGGGGTTGAACCCAGGGCCTCGTGTGCTAGGCAAGTGCTCTTCCACTGAGACCCACGTCCATGGCAGGGGCTTAACAAACTTGTAACACAAGACGATCCCTTTCCATTGCGCACACACACATACGCACACAGCCCAGCGAAAGCTCACACTTTTTTTTGTGTGTGGTACTTGGAGGTTGAACCCAGAGCCTCCCGCATACCTCACAAGTGCTCTACCACTGGGCTGCACCCCCAGGCTGTTTTTTATATTTTATCTCGAGACAGAGTCCTGCTAAGTTTTGCAGGCTGCTTCTGGCCTCGACCTTGCGATCCTCCTGCCTCAGGCTCCTGAGTCTCTGAGATGACAGGCTTGCACCCTTGTGCCTGGCAAAACTCAGGTTTATGTTTCAGACATTTATGTGGACATGGTACTGGGCACAGGCAAGCAGGTGAGTAGAGGAATAACTTTTTACTGTGGTGCTGGGGATGGAACCCAGGGCCTCATGCACAATAGGCAAGCCCTGAACCCTGGAGCTGCACCCCCAGCCTTTGGGAGGAAGAACTTCTGAGGTTCTGTAGCACAGCAGGTAACTATGGTTGACAAGAACTAATTGCATATTCCAAAATAGCTCAGACGGAGGCTTGTCAATGTTCCCAACAAAGAGGATAAACATCTGAGGTGATGTGAATGCTAATCACCCCAACTGCTCATTCCCCACTGCAGACCTGTATTGAAATGTCGCACTGGTCCCCTTAAATATGTACAATGACTACATGTCAATCCAAGATAACAGAGTATACTTAAAAAGAAAGTTAATATGCAGGCGTGTTTCAAAATGATTCATCTTAGTGTGGCAACACATTTACTATAACACTGAGAAAAAAAAAAACATACACGACTGAGTAGAGAAATACACTGCAAACGTCCAACGGTAGAAAGAAAAGGTATTTGTAAGGAAAAGGGGCATTAGCTTCCCCACTGGGGACGCGGTGACCACACGTGTTAGTTACAGTGTCTGGAGGCGGCAGCCCAGCCCCGTCCACTCTACCCCCCTGGGGCCTCACTTCCTTTCCAGCTCCAGAGCCTGTCCTTTGGTGTCAGTGCCTCCAACGGACGCACTCTGTGCTGGAGCCTCTCTGGGCTTTTGCCCCACGGGTGACACCAGGACACCCGTGTCCCAGCCGGGAATGTCCTGACAGTGAGGCAGGAGAGAAGGGTTTAGAACTGAAGGGAAACGAGGCCATGAGACCGCGCATGGGACGAGGCCTGAGGACAGGTGGCTTCTTCCAATGCATGCTGCCAACATGGCGGCACTTCCCCCCAGGAACCAGAGGCCTCTTGCGTCCTACTCAGCAATGGGAGGTCCCCACCCTGCGTGCTCTGGGGATCTGCAGTTTTGCAGGCCAGGCCTGCAGGGCAGTTGGAGCACTCGGACCCCAGCTCCAAGGACTCGAGGCTTGCCAACACTCAACACAACTCCCGTTTGTTAACTCTACAGCCTACGCTGGCTCTCACTGTTTCAAAATTAATGTTCAAAGAGAAACCAAGAGCTGCCGGTTAGGGTCTAGGGTTGACCCTCAACATCTGGCTGCACGTTTTTCAGCTGCACGTGCGCCTGAGGACACCTGCCTTCCTCCCTGGCAGAACAAGCTCACTCCAGCTGCCCGCTCTAACCCAGTCCTCCCTGCTTCCCCACCAAGCTCACTCCAGCTGCCCGCTCTAACCCGGTCCTCCCTGCTTCCCCACCGAGCCACCACAAAATCCATGCCTACGCTTGGCTCTGCGGGCCCAGCCCTGGGGCGGAGGGTCCCAGGCCTGTGGCAGGCAGGATCAAATGTGCCCCGAAGGCTGTGAGGAGCAGAGGGACCCTCCCCGCCACCTGGCCTTGCCCGGGGCCTCTCTCAGCCTCTTTTCTTTTCTTTCTTTTTTTTTTTTTTTTTGTGGTACTGGGGGTTGAACCCAGGGCCTTGCGCCTGCATGCTTTGCAAGTGCTGGACCACTGAGCTGCACCCCCAGCCTTTTTTTTTTTTTTTCCCCAACTTTTTTGAGACAGGGTCTCGCTAAGTTACGCAGACTTCCTCTGGTGCAATCCTCCTGCCTCTGCCTCCCAAGTTGTTGGGATTACAGGCGTGTGCCATGGCGCCCAGCTTCTCAGCCTGTTTTCTAACCCCAGGAAGGGGGATGTGAGGGGCCTAGGTGCCTCCCATCCCCCAAGTTCGTACCTGAAATCCTCCCTCCCAGTACCTCAGAGCATGACAGTGTTTGGAGACAGGAGCTTTAAGGTGCATCGGACTTAAAATGAGGTCACTGGAGCCAGGAGTTGCTGTTTGTCATTCCCACACTGGGGAAGCTGAGGGGGAAGGGGGAAGATGGTGAGGCTGGGGACAGCCTGAGCTACACAGGGAGACCCTGTCTCAGAAAACAAAACCAAACCGAAACGAGGTCACCGGGCTGAGCCCTCAGCCCCTCTGCCTGGAGCCCTCCTGAGAGAGACCAGGCCAGAAACAGCAGGGAGGACGGTGAAAGGGCACCGCCAACACGAGAGAGGCCTCAGAAGGGACCAGCCGCGCCCACACCTCGACCTTGAACCTGCCGCCTTCAGAATGCGGGACCATACATTCAAATGTATGTGTGTGAGCCGCCCACACTCGGTACAGCAGCCGAGCGGACTCGCACAGCGTGAGGTGAGGCCACCGCGCAGCTTCTAGGGGTAAGCGTGTGCAGGTCCGGCTGGCCACTGTGCCCAGGATTTGTACATCGGAGCCTGGCCATCCCAGGGCACCCTCCCCGGGCCCAAACTTCCCATTTTGCACCCAAAGTTATTTTTAGCAACCGTATTTTTCAAACATTCTGGGTCTAGTTCCTGCTTTTGCGTAACTCGCCAAGGCAGGGGTGTGGCCTGGGCGTGGCTGGGGTCCTGCCCCGGCAGCCTGGGGGTTTGCATGGGGAAGGGCTGATGAGCTCCAGGTCCTTGGTCCCTGTGATGTGGCCCTGCTGGGTCACCTGCCCACAGCCACCCGGGCCCTGACCGCCGCACTGCTCTCCAGCTCCGCCAGTCCCCTGTGCCTCTCCCTGTGCATGGGGTCTCCCTTCCCTCCAAGGCCCCTGACCCCTAGGCCTCCCCCACCACCACTCTGTCCACAGCCCATGGCCCTGGCCTCTGGCCCATCCAAGGGCCACCAGCAAACACTGCCCTGTTCCCTGGCTCTAGCCAGCCCGGGGCTCAGCCCAGGGCCAGGCAGGCCAGTGCCACTTGTTCAGACTGTGCTGGTCCGAGGGGACCCAGGGCCCTTTGTCGCCCTGTTTTGTTGTTAGGTGCCATCGAGTCGGTGTCCGACTCATAGTGACTCTACATACAACAGGCCAAACACTATTGTCAGTGCTTCTCTGCTGTTCATAGGGTTTTCGATGTCGGATTGATTTTTGGGAGTGGGTTGCCAGGTCCTTCTCCCAAGCCTACAGCACCTGGTGTTCTCAGGTGGTCTCCCATTCAAGGACTAACCTGGACCAACCCTGCTTAGCTTCCAAGATCTGAGGGGATTGGACGCCACAGAGGTACGGCCACAGGCTCTGGGGAATAAAGGCAAGCAGCCCTCTTTGTTTGTAGGAACGGGCAGTGCAGGCTGGTACGCGCTGGCACTGGTCCATCCGCAAGCACTGAAGCGATGGGGCTCAGGTGGCAAATCGAGAGTCTGGGGACGAGTCAGCACTGTGGAAGGACAGGCTGCAAGTCCCAGTGTGGACGGGGCTCTGCTGCTCAAGAACATGTCTTATGGGGTCTGATGATACCAGGTGGACCTGCAACTATCTGGGCAGGGGCGCCGGGGAGGGGACCCCAGTCAGGTCCCTAAGCCAGAGTGCTGAGGCACAGTAAGTGCAAATAAACCACTTCTAAGGCTCTTCTCTTCTTTTCATCAAAGAAATCTCCCTCGCCCAGCTCGCCCAGCTCGGGGGATTTACAAAACAAAGCTATTTTTCTGGGAGGGGCAGTGAAGAATCCAGCCTGCTGTCACTTGCAGCTGAGGTTTCTGCAGAGTGAGCGAGAGCTTATCAGAGATGAGAAGCGGTGCTCGCACCGAGAATCACTGTGCCTGCCTTTACTCTGCTGCTGGAACCGTTGTTATTTAGAAATCCTGACTGTGTTCATACGAAACCAGGCCACATCAACTGCTGCCTTTTGTTTGCAGAGGAACAAAACGGTTTTCTCTCGGGGGGGTGTTTTTTTGGTGCACGGCCGGCACTGGGTGTGCCATGTGCAGGGGCAGAGAGCTGCAGGTCTGGCTTGCCGCGGGCCGTGCCCAGGATTTGTACATCAGAGCCTGGCCACCCCAGGGCACCCTCCCAGGGGCCCAAATTTCCCACTTTGCACCCAAAGTTATTTTTAGCAACCATATTTTTCAAGCATTCTGGGTTAGTTCCTGCTTTTACGTAACCACTTCTGCTAACTCCTTAATCATTTTTCCGATTTTCTGAGGTGGAGCTTATCTTGAATGTGACAAAGTAACTTTAATCTGTTTCTGGGTCCCTGAGAAGCAAAGTCTTGGTGTTTTTTTTACACGGCTCCTCAGACTATGAGAAAGGAGAGGGGGGGACTACTGAGAAGGGGTCAGAAACCACTAAAAAGTAACAACAACAACATGGGAGGCTGAGGCAGAGGACCGTGAGCTGGAGGCTAGCCTGGGCTACACAGTGAAGCTTTGTCTTGAAATACAACGAACGATCGTTCGATGGGGCGCCGTGGCCCACACCTATAATCCCAGTGGATCAGGAGGCAGAGGCAGGAGGATCACAAGTTTGAGACCAGAGGCAGTCTGCGTAACTTAGTGAGACCCTGTCTCAAAAAGTAAAAAAATGGGCTGGGGGTGCAGCTCAGTGGTCCAGCACTTGCAGAGCATGCAGGCGTGGTCCTGGATTCAACTCCCAATGCCGAAAACAACAACAACAACAACAAAAATGAACTAACTAAATTAATAAAACGAAAAAGAAGCATCCGTGTAAAACCCAACCAGGCACGCAGTTTGGTAGCATCGTTCCTAGCTATGCGCAGTGGGATGCCCCTGACCCCACAGCCCAGCAGAAGGTGGCGAGTGCGGACACATGAAATCGAAGCCCACCACCCATGGCTGCTGCTGGCTTGCCACACAGGGCGATTCTTCCTTCACCGGGGGAGAGGAATGCAATATTGAAGAAAAGGCAAAATAGAACTTATTTCCAGACCACAGCAGTTTCAACAGTTACCCAAGCGGTGCACCGAAACCGCACACAGGACTGACTTTGGCAAAAACAATATGAACCAAATGGTTTACCACAGCGGTGCTGTGAAAGAAAAAAAAAAAAAAAAGACTTGGTGGCCAGCTCCACCCTAGTAGAAATTTATTTAATTCTCTAATTGCTCAAAGGTTTTGAGGCTGTGCATCCCCAGGACACACAGGGTCAGGGTGGTGGCGGTGGTGGCCACAGGTGCTGCTGGACACGCCGGGGATGGGGTAGGGGGTGGTTGAGGGCGGAAGCTCAACTTTGTGCTTTTTCTAGCTGGCTTTTCAGGAAACCCTCCTGAAGGTCATGGGGAGCTGGAGCCCGGAGAATGCAGTGGAATATAAGCAGCCGGCCCCGCAGCCCTGGGTAGCAGTGGGCTGTGAGACCTCTCCAGAGGGGGTTCTCGTGTTGAAGACTGGGGATCAGGCAGGAAAGCAGGCAACTGGTGTGGGGTGACGGCTCTGTAAATCTGATTCAGAAAAGTATCCAATATAGGCATGGAGCTGGGTGCCGCGGCACACACCTGTGATTCCAGTGACTCGGGAGGCTGAGGCAGGAGGACCACAGGTTCGAGGCCAGAGGCAGCCTGTGTAACTAAGCAGGACCTTGTCTCAAGATAAAAAATAAAAAAGGTGCTGTTTGTGCAGCTCAGTTGTGGAGCGCTTGCTTGCAAAGTATGCACAGTCTTGTACTGGGTTCAACCCCAAGTACCGTGGGAAAAAAAAAAAAAAGGCATGAGCCCAGCATGGGGCCACACCTGTGATTCCAACACAGGGGAGGCTGAGGCGGGAGGATCGAAAGTTCCGGGCCAGCCTGGGCTGCATAGCAAGAGAGACCCAGTCTCAAAGAAGGGAAAACAAATTTGCACAAGAGTGAGTGTGCACTGGTTCCCATCAGGCACTGGGTGGGTTCTAGTTATGCCACTCACTGCTGTGCTTGGAAAACATAGCTCTGTAGATGACAGATAAATATAAAAAAGAAAGAAAAAAGAAAAGGAAAAAACAAACCAAAAAACAAAAAGCAAAACAAAACCAAACAAAACCAAAGGTCTGTGGTCAGGACAACTGCCCCGCCTCATCCCTTATCCTATGCAACGCAGGACGTTCACCCGGCTGCCCTTTACCCTGGCACAGGACACCTGCAGAACTGCCACGCATCCCACACAACAGTCCCCCAAATTGGGCGTGGAGGCCACGTCTGCGATCCCGCACTAGGGAGGCTGAGGCAGGAGGCTAGCAAGTTTGAGGTCAGCCTGGGCTACAGAGGGAGTGCCTGTCTCTAATCCAAAAATCAACTGTCTAAACAAAAAAACACCATCACCCCTGCCCCACAACACAGGACATCCCCACGACTGCCTGGCTCCTCCGAGTCACAGCGCCCAGAAGTGACCAATGGCCCAGAGGTGACTAACACAGGATCTTGTCCCTCCCTGTCAAGTCCTCCAGCAAAAAGCCAGCTCAAGTCCGGTAGAGGGGACACAGAGGCAAACCAGGCTGCCTGGTGCAAAATTTTTCAAACGTGCAGCCCCGTGGGGACCTGCACTGAAAAGGATTGCTGGTCACCAGCTCGTGTCCCCAGTCTCCCCGTGGCTCCCGTGTCCGGAGTCTGTTTTGACACCTGTGGCACCAGGGCCCCGGGGTGGCCCTCCAGGCTGGAGTCCTGCAGAGTTGAGCAGGGGGCAGAGCCAGCAGATCAGAGCCGTGCCAGGCGGCACAGCCCCGGCAGATAAAAATCTGAGGTGCCCGCACTGGCAGCGTTGAGACTTTCCACTAAAAATATTTACCAAATTTGAAGAAAATCTGCCTAATGCGTCGAAGGGAACAGGATGAGGTTTGGGTCTGAACGTTGGGGAAAAGCTGAACAAATATTTACTGCACTCCACCTGTGGCCAGCGTGTTCTCATCTGCTGCGAGGTGTCTGAGGGAGCCGGGGGTCGTGGGAACCTCAGCCTGGCCAACGGGCCTTGGGGGCGTGGGACCGGCCCACCGTCAAAAGGAAGAGAAAAAAGGGGGAGAGGTGGCCATGCTGTTTGCGTTGGCAACAGACAAATACGATTTGTACTGAGAAATATAATTTTCTAGAAGTTTCCACAACAGGCTCCTGTGACATTTACGTGAAACCTGCAAAGCAGGGCTACATTAGCTCTCCAGCAGAAAAAGGGTGGGGGGCAGCGTTGGCATGATTTGTAAATGAATTTGCAAATCACCTTTTATTCTTTTTTCCCCTTCTCCTCCTGGGGGCTTGAACCCAGGGCCTCACGCACACTAGGCAGGTGCTCTACCACTGAGCTCCACCCCCAGCCCCAGTTTTGTTTTTTATTTTGAGAAGGGGTCTTGCCAAGTTGTGCAGGCTGCAGGTGGCCTCGAAGCTGCGACCCTCCTGCCTGAGCCTCCCAAGTCCTGGAGTGACGGGCGTGCACCACCACACCCGGCCCCTGCAGTCTGTGCGACAGCAGCAATACAGATTGGCAGGTCTTCCGACTCCCAGTTTGAAGTCATGCTTGTTCTTTGATGGGCACCTCTGACACGATCTGCCCAAGCGAGGGGCTCGGGGGGAGATGTTATCTACCTAGCAGCCAGCCGGGGGGAGCCCTGTGCTTGCATTTGCATTTGCGCTCGCTGGCACGGCCATGAGGGCTGCCAGAACTCAGGCTTTGTTCCTCCCTACAGAGAGCGCCAGCCTTGCCGGGGCGCCACCTCTGCAGAGGGCAGGGAGGCACCGTGCCCACATTTAAGAGTCACCAGAGAACACCGCGTGGGCAGGGGTCCACGTGCCTGGGTGAAGGGCTGGCAGGAGGGCAGGAAGCAAGGCACGGGGCCACAGGAGCGCCCGTTGGGGGACCTGGGGGGTCTCCCACTCTGGCTTTTTATGGCCAGATCCCCGTCCATCCTGTGCACAGGGTATTTTGCACCGTGGAATGGTGGGAGGAGAGGCTGTTCTATGTTAGGAAATGGAAGATGAGGCACAATGGTCACCCTGTTCCCAAAGCAGGGAAGCTGTACCTGGTGCTGCAGCCGGAGCCCCTTGGGGTGTACCATAGGTGGAACCTCAGCAGGGAGGGAGGGAGGGGCCAGGAAGGTTCCTGGGGGCAGCGGGGCGACTCCAACCTGCTCAGCCCTGTGCAGATCCAGGATAGGGGAACCCTGTCTTTCTGGGCTCGCACCCGGCCCTGCAGGCCCCGAGGCCCCTGACCCCTCTGCATGGGGATTTGTACTCCACTGAACACCAGGTGACACCGCGCAGGCAGCGCAACACCTGCCCGCCCTGCCCTTCTGGGTGCAGAGGGAGGTGGCTGCGGAGGGAGGCAAATGCGTCTATTTTCAAACTCAGATCAACTCTGCAGAACATCAGTCACCCAAACAGCAACCTGTCTGCAGGCAGGTGAAAGTCAGGGGCCTGGAAGGGCGCGGGATTCCTCCCTGTCCTCCCTCTCCTCCACCAGGACCCTCAGCCCTCATCTGAACCGCAGGGACGGCCACACCCAGCCCCTGAACCCGCCCTCCATGGGCTGCACTAACAACAGCAATGCCAGGGGCAAGGCGCATGGGCAGAAACGTGGGGGCTCCACTGGGTGCAGTGTGCCTGAGGTTCCTAGGGGCCCCCCGTGCTGGCTGACCAGCAAGCGCTGGAAGTCTTCCCGGTCCCTGGAGGCGAAGCCCTTGCTTGACCTGTTCTAAAACGCTGCGATGCACCACCAAATTATCTCTGCAATCATCGTGGGAACGGAATTAAAGTAGTTCAGCTGGGCGCAGAGGTGCCAACCGCATGGCTCAAGTGCAGATGCCATTTTACCAGCAGATCTTATGCAATACACAGGAGGCTTCGAGGACATAAGGGGCGAATGACAGGAGAGGGCCCTGACCACCCTGGGCTTGACCCCAGCCTGGGATCTCGGAGGGGGGAGCGGGGTGCACTTGGAAGCTCATGTCGTTTAGGAACTCAGGGCTTCCTGTGTGACATGGTCAAGGTGACCCCTCAGAAAGGAACCTCCAGCCGCCCTGCATGGATTCCAGCCCAGGGACGGGAGAGGACCCGTTTGCTAGGAGAGAGATGATTCCTTTTTCTTGTTGAGCGTGCGTTTGGATCTAAAGGAGGCAGGTGCAACTGCATGGCATGCAGCTTAGGCAGAAGTCACTGTTGCTGGCACTGGGCTCCCAGCACCGTGGGCCAGGGGACAGCTGTCCTAATTCGTTGTAGCTGCGCAGCGAGCTGGCTTTGCGGGCAGTAATAAAATGCTCATTAAATTGGGGAGAGGTTAAAGGTTACGGGCTGGTTAGCTGGTGTCACTCGGGTGCTGCAGCAACCGCAAGGCAGGGCCGCGCTGGCAGGAAGTGGCAGGGTGGGGCCGGGGCGCAGAATCCCACTATCACAGCGCAGCCCCGAGGCCCAATCACTGACACCCACACAGCCGTTTCCTGCACTTAAAAAAAAAAAAAAAATCTGTTTCTCTCTTTGCAAATCAACAACTTTTACCTAGAAACTCCTCAGCGGTGAGTTCTGACTGATCTCGATCTCCGGTCCGTTGCAGAAAATACACCATTGTTTACCTGGGGGAGGTGTGTGCACGCTCGCTTCAACTGACAGGTTTCGGGGCTGCCTGCAGGGGCTGTTTTGCATCTGCCTGAAAGAAACCGGTTTCCGTGGCCCCAAACAGACACCTGCTGGTTACTTAGTACCTTGAGAGACCTTTCTAGAAAAGACCTCCAGGCATGGAGGACTTAGTGCCCACAGATGCCCGAGCTCTGTGCGGGGGCCCCAGCGATGACCCTCAAGAGTCTCTGATGGGACCCACTTTGTGGCTGGACCCGAGAGGGAACTGAGCACCTGGGATCAAGAGGAGATGGCCAACTGCTGGCCACCAGTGGCCGTCAGCCTCGGAGTCTCCATGGGGTTCCCACGCGGAGGGGGCCCTACCCACTGTTGCTCTAATACGGCATTGCAACAGGTGCTGTTTACCGTTAGGTCAAGTAAACCAACTGAGCTTTAAAACACAACAAAACAAAACAAAGCGGCTCCCAGGGAATCTGCAAACGGCAGCCTCTAGTACATGAGAAAGCGCAAAAAAAAAACACACACACGCGTGACTCAGACCCAAACTGGCATTTGGTCCTGCGTGTGACAATCGGGAGGGGACCCCAGTGCTGTCTCTGAGGCTCAGCTCCCTGTGTGCCCATGATCTTTAACGGAAAAGATTGTACTGAGCGGCAAGGGCCCCGGTGGGGTGCTTGGAGACGCCTGCAGCTCAGCTGCCTGGCCCCAGCCTGTGTTCCTGGGACAGGGGCCTAGGACAGAAGGCACCTGCAGCCTCGTCCCTGTGTCCCAGGGTTGGGTGCAGCGGGATCAGGCTGTGCACAGCACATGACTATGCAAAGCCCTGGACCCACACACCCACCTGCTAGGCCCAAGCCGGTCCCATGTGCAGGCAGGGAAACTGAGGCTTGAGGCGGTTTGGACACTTGCCCAGGACACCCTAGGGACTTGGTGGTGGGATCAGAACCCGCACAGGGGCCCAGACCATGACATCCAGAACCAGCGTGACTAAGCAGCCCCCTGAATTCCCCCAGGACGGGTGGCCCAGCAGCCAGAAGGAAGCAGCTACTTGGAGGCATGGAGACCTAACAGGGTTCTAGAAACTTCCTGCTCCCCTGGGGTGGACAAGCCCCGAGGGGGGACCCTAATGACATCGGTTGCCTTTCACCTGCAGGGCGGCGAGATGACAGAGGAGTTCGTCCACCTTGACTTCTGAGGACGCAGGTACAACGCGGACAGTGCGGGCTGTGGGAAAAGCCACTGTCACCTCACGCTCTGTCAGGACGTCTGTCTCTTCTGGGCTGTGGAGACTCCCGGGAGCAGGGCCGCTTGCCTCCCTATTCTCCCTACTTGGCCGCACTGGGGCCAAAGCTGCCCCCATAGAGAGCCCCGGGAGCCCGCACCCGAGGGCGCCTGAGTGACTGCGTGGCTGCTGCAGAGGGCTGGGCCTGTGGTCTCCCTGAGAGAGAGCAAAGGCCAGGTCAGTGGGAAGAGCAGAAAAGCACATTCCTCGTTGTCAGTCTTGGTTGGTCTGTGTGTGTGTGTCTGTCTGTCTGTCTGTCTCTCTCTCTCTCTCTGTACTTGGGGTTGAACCCAAGGCCTCATGCATGCTTTGTAACTGTCCTACCACTAAGCTGCACCCCTAGCCCATTTTTTTACTTTTGATCCTGAGACAGGGTCTTGCTAAGTTATGCGGGCTGCCTCTGCCTTTAACTCGTGATCCTCCTGCCTCAGCCTCCCAAGTCACTGGAATAACAGGTGTGGGCCACTGCGCCCAGCCAACTTTGTTTTCTTAAATAAAAAAAATTAGGCCGGACATGGGCTTGGCTACATCCTATCTGCAGCAGCCAAGTACCCAAGAGATGTGCCCTATGTCTTCCCAATGACCCCTGAGGGGGGGCCGTCACCCAACACTCCGCGGCCGCCGGTCCTCAGAGCCCCAGTAAGTGCCAAGCGGCTGCTGGGTCGAGGCCGCTGCAGGTGTGTGGTGTGGATGGGAACCGGGAGAGAAACGTGCACAGGCAGGCGCCATGGCACACACGTGTCAACTCAGCAGGAGCATCACAAGTCTGAGGCCAGAGGCGCCCTGCGTAACACAGCAAGACCTTGTCTCAAGATAAAATATAAAAAAAGGGCTGGGTGTGCAACCCCGCGATAGAGTGCTTGCAAAGTATGCAGAAGGCTCTGGATTTCAGCCCCTTGGTACCACAAAAAACAAAACAAAACCCAGAAACAGGCACGGTCATGCTCCAACTCCCTTGACCGGGAACCTGTCACAGAGTGGACAACTGCTGCATCCTCCCCAAGATGGGAGCGAACACTTCCCTGGCACAGGCAACTTAACAACAGGCCGGGCGCAGGCCCCGGGCTCTGCAGGGGCCGTCAGCCTAGGGGTCGGCGTTCAGTGTTAGAGGTTAGAACGAGATCACAGCGCAAGCCACGTAGCAACTACCACACGGTGCGTACCTACCCCCCAGCAGCGTGTACAACGCAGAACTGTTCTGTTCAGCCACTGCTTCTGGGTAAAAGAATCAAAAGAGAGATGCTTAGCGCCCCGACATCCTGCGGCTGCTCTAGGATTATAACACCGCGCGTGCCGGGGGCCGTTTTCACCTCGTGGTGCACCGGCCCTGGAGCTGGGTCGTAGCTGCTGTCTATGGGAGCTGGGGAGGGAGGCCCGGCAAGGGGGCAGGCGGCTAGCTCAAGATCTGGCCTTGCTGCCTCCTCGCTGCACCCTTGGGCAGCCCAGCGACCTCGGGCTTCCCTTTCCTCTGTGGTAGAGGAGCATCGAGTCACCTGCCCCGTCTGTCTCGCGGGCCTCGCTAGGGTCGGGTGAGATAAGGGGGTGCACAGCCTCCTCTGGGTAGGTCGGCAAGCGCTTCTACAGGGCCCATAGGAGCACAAGGGTGGCTGGGCCCAGCCCTGGGCAAAGGAGCCCTCGCCCTGGGCCCTGCATCCTGGAATGGCTCCAGGCGAGGCCTCGGCTCTGAAGCCAGCTGCCGGGAGGGCGTCCGAGCCCTGGTCTCTGGGCACCTGGCTTTTCACAGCCACTCTCTGCTAAGCCCACAGTGCAGAAAAGCAGAGGCAAGATGGGTCGGGGAGGCTGGCAGAGGGAGACCCATGGGTGGTGACAGGGAGGGAAAGTTCCAAGGTACTGGCACCAGGTTCAGGTACAGGGGAGGCGCGGGGGAGGTGGCAGTTTCTATGAGACGCTGACGATGACACTGAGCGCCTGGCAGCTGTGGAGGCGGACGGCTCCTCTGCTCTGTGTGCATGGAGCGCACGGACGTGTGTGCCGTGCACGCGTGTGGACCTGGGTGTGAAGGTGTGGGCTTGGGGACGTGTGTGCCTTGCACATGTGTGGGCTTGGGTGTGAAGGTGTGGGCTTGGGGACGTGTGTGCCGTGCACGCGTGTGGACCTGGGTGTGAAGTTGTGGGCTTGGGGACGTGTGTGCCGTGCACGCGTGTGGACCTGGGTGTGAAGGTGTGGGCTTGGGGACGTGTGTGCCTTGCACACGTGTGGACCTGGG